>CATIWJ010319346.1:0-36401 GCA_949640765.1 Croton laevigatus
CACACGCTACACCCAACTGACACATCAGCTTTCACTGTGCAATATTCCACAGCTCACATGATCTGAAAGGCAAAGAGTTAATAGTCCACTTTTGCAAAAATATCAACTTTTTCTAATTTTTTTTTATACCAATTAAATGCAAAAAAAAAATTCTATTTTTAAACAACGGAGTTAATAACATAATTGTGAAAGTGGTTGCAGTATTTCATGAAGCTCATATTTTAAAAATCGTAACGAAATATGTAACTTTTCTCTTTTCTATTTACTACGTATTTATTTTAAAAAAAACTTCTTATAGGTTGGTTTGACAAACTTATATGCAATGTGAAACACATCTTATATGTGCAGAATTATTCAGGAAAGTATAATAATGTCAAACATACTGAAGTGATAATGCAAAATATTAATCTTCTTCTTTCTTAATGTGGGGACAGACTATTTTGGCTGCATATGAAATTTTATTCACTATCTATCTATCTATCTATCATAGAGCTGAGTCAAAAAAAGCATTAAAGTGGAGATTCACAGCAGTTTACTTAAAACTATTGTATGATACAAGCAATTTAATATTATATCACCAAAATTATTTGGATTTTTGTTTGAAAATTTTAATGGTAGTCAGATTATGATCAAATGCAGATTGGAGTTGATGTTCTTGCATTTTCTTCCAATGTGTTACATGAGGTGCCTTTCAGACTTTAAAGACGAGGTAGAACATTCCTTCATCCCTTAGTCTGTTCTTTTAGGAGGAGTTTCAAGAATATCAAGATCAAGATTCAGATCTCACAATACAAAGTGGTTCAAGAATTTTTATTTTATGTATTGTTGAGATTTGAAAATTTATGGAAAATATGTATGAATCTTTGTATTGTTGTATGCTTGATTTAATCAACCTATTTGTACCCCTAAATAAATTTAACCAATACAAATCATATCTTAGTTAAAGAAAAAAACTAACCACCATGTATTTTCTTTCTTCTTATTCTTCTTCTCCACTTCATCTTCTTCTTCTACTCAATTTCATCCCGTCCGATGGGTTGTGGTTAACTTCTTTAATTGACAGTAGCCATTCAATTTTTATTTATTTTTTAACAAATAATCTTAATTTAATTATTTTTATAAATATAATATTTATATTATTGTCATTTTTTTAATAATAGTTATTTTAATAAGAGTTATTGTTTTTTTTTTTCTTTTAACTTTTAGAAGTTCTGATTTTTTTTTTTTATATAGAAGAGACAATGATGATAAATTCATATTTTACGGATTGATATTGAACTTATCTTAACATTTTAAGATAATAGAAGTGTAGAGTTCTTATATTTCCTATAAATTAAAGGGAAAGACTTATATACGCTCGTCCTTACATAAGGACGAGCCTTTTTGTATTTTTTCTTTTAATTTTTTCTGAATTTTTTTTAAAAAAATAAAATTACAAATTGTCTATATTTAGTGCCGATATCATTTTTGGGAGATCAGAGTTTACAAATTAGACTCTGTTTAAAAAATATCACATAAAATAAATAGAACCGTTGAGTTTAACAATCTCAACGATTCTACTTATTTTATGTGATATTTTTTAAACAGAGTCTAATTTGCAATCTGTAACACCCTAAAATTGATATTAGGACTAAATACAGATAATCTATAATTTTATTTTTTTTAAAAAAAAATCAGAAAAAAATAAAAAAAATTAAAAAGAAAAAAAAACTCGTTCGTACGTGCGGACGTTCGCATAGTAGAAGGACCCTAAATTAAATAGTTAATAATATTAAATTAAAAAAATATGTTCGAATTAATAATAAAATTTATATTTTATTTTAAAAAAATATTAAATTAAAAATATGATAACCAATTATACTCTATATAAGTCTCTAAAATAAGACACTAGCTGCTTTAGTTGACTACTTAGATTTAAATTTATTATTCTAAAATGATTAATTAAAATTAATTAAATAGTTAGATGATTTAATTTATATATCATATTAAATTTCAATAAATACCTATGTGTTATCTTACAATAACATAGTAGTAATATTGGTCAGTTTATATAAATAGCAAGAATATTTAAAATAAATGTCATATATATATATATATATATATTCCAGTGTTATAATATCATTTTCTTATCTTTTCTCTTATTACTTGCAAAATCTTTTGTGCATCATCTTACATAACAAAATCTCACTGTCCCTACCTCTCACGACACGAGATAAATAATAGAGCGTGTACTTTATCTATCAGACAGATTAAATACTAATTGTATAAACTTGAACATTAATATTATGGTTTTTAAATTAGTAATTACTTCATCACCTTATAGCACCGTATATATATACTTGTACCACTTAATCATAGGTTGAATCAATTTTGTAAATACAGTGAGTACTAATTGTATAAAATTCTAAGTATTTACTGAGTACTAATTGTATAAAATTCTAAGTATTTACTACCTTAATACTTTAATTGCAAATTAGTCATTATTTCATCATATTAGCACCTCGTCACGACAAATAACGAAGCAAGTAGCAATAAATGGAGCAAGTATTGATTATAAAGGTTCGAATGTTGTAAGTGAATATCCTTAATTCTATGGTTGGTATTTACGTTATCGTAACTTGCCCTCAACTTATTATGAATGAATAGTACAACATGTACCCTAAATTAAATGGAGAAACACTGCTTGTATAGAACTAAAGAGTACTAATTGAACATCTTTATTATTATGGTTATAAATTAGTAATTGTGTTACGAACCAACTCGGGAGCCGTGATATGAGTACAGCTAGATCGAAGTTTGACTGTACAGATTTTCAAAATGATCCACCTAACTGCTTTCGTCAACTATTTAGGCCCAAATTTACTGGTCTAAAATGGTTAATCCAAATTATCTAAGTAGTTAGGTGGTCTAACTTATATATCATATCAAATCTCAATCAATATTCGATATGGGATCTCACAGATCGTTTCACCATGTTATTTGCGATACCAGCACCTCATTATGAGGTATGTATTTTATTCATTGTGTGGATTGAATATTGTAATTGCGCATCCTTAATTTTGTTGTTGCAACTTTATAATTGCTTCATCATAATACGCCAAGACATGTACTTCCCTCGTCTCATTACAGATGAATAATGGAGCATGTGCCCCCTCCACTAAATTGAGTGAGTATTGCTTGTATACTTAGAAGCACTAACTGAAGATCGTTAATATTATGATGGTTGCAAATTAGTAGTTCCGCTACAAAATGTTTTTGTCACCATCTCATCACGGGAGTGTAATATGGAGTAGGTACTTTATTCACTGAAAGGAGTGAATATTAGTTATATAAACTTATAATGCTAACTAAAAATTATTAATTTATGGTTACAAAATAGTAATTGCCTCATTATCTTATGCAATTACATAAACTTGCTCTTATCTCATAATGGATGAATAATGAAGCCGCTAGCGAGTATTACTTATATAGAACCTAACAGTGATAAAACATTCATAATTTAAATCGGTAATTTACAAAAGGAAAAATATTTGTCTACACCCGATGTATGGATTGCACCAAATTAATCAACTTTTAAAATTTTTAATGTTTAAGATAATTTTATTTTTTCTCAATCTAGCATATTGTCAGGAATACCCTTATTTAATTTTTTCCTAAAATTTTCATTTATTTGGGTAATTGATCGTCTTTCCCCTATAAAAGTTTGAGGGTTTTCTCTAACTTCAAAATTGTTATACAAAATGTGTTAAACCATGAGAAATACCTAACCTAAAATAAAAGAACAAAAGAGTTGTTGAAGTACTAGGATCGATTGTTTGACCTATTCATCCAAAATGTACAAAGACCACCACATGTGCAAACATTGCATTTACAATAGCAAACGCACACCAAGTCAATAATCAGCAACTAAAAAACCGAAAAACAAAACCAACCTAACACCTAAACTCAATCAAGAAGATCAAAATAACAATTTTACCCTTGGCACAAAGCATCAAAATCCAAGATCAAAGCCACTCACTTTTCCACCTCACCCTAACTCCTAGTAAAGATTAAAAAAAAGGATTGTCCCTACCTCCCCCTTTATTTTTTACAATAATGACGGTTAAAAAAAAAAAAAAAAACACCTTGCAAAGCAAACATATATAAAAACATCCTCTTATCTCCCTTTCTTTCTAACCTCTGTATTTGATCAAGAATCAATATCACTTGTGGACAAACTAAAAGAATAGTAGAGAGAGATAAAAAAAAAAAAGGGGGGTCCTTTCACTTTTCTTTGCAGTTGATAAGCTTTTTTGTAGAGAGAGAAAAATTGAAAATTAAAAATTTTTATATGTTAAGAAAAATAATATAAAGTATATAGTTTCTTGACTGGGTTATAATATAAGCGGTGGTGGGTGATTTATTATTATTAGATATAAAAAAGAGAGAAAAAAAGTGTGGAGAATTTTGAGTTAGATTGATAGTAATATATATAGATATAGAAAGAAGAGGAGAAAGACTTTTGGAGAGAGACAGAGATGGTGGGCTCAGGAGGAGCAGATAGGAGCAAAGAAGCTGTTGGGATGATGGCCCTTCATGAGGCCCTCAGAAGCGTGTGTCTTAACTCAGACTGGACTTACTCTGTTTTCTGGACTATTCGTCCTCGCCCGTACTTCTTCTTCTCTCCGTTTCTTTCTGTTTTATGGCTTTCAATTCTCTGTCCCCTCCCCGGTTTTGATTCCTTCAGTGGGATGTGATTTTTTTGGTCATTTATTGTTGGGTTTCTTTTTTGCCATTTTGCAGAAGAGTCAGAGGTGGTAATGGTTGCAAGGTTGGAGATGATAATGGAAGCTTGTGAGTTTGCTACTTTGTTTGTTTGTTTTTCTATTTTTGTCTTTTTTATACTATGTTTGGATTCAGAGAAAACAGAGGAAAATGAGGTAGCAGACTCAAATTTTTACTATAATAAGTAAATTTCATTCTTTCTTCTTCATTTTTTTTAATGTTTCCATTCTTGTCTCTTGTTTCCCAGTTGCCAATCAGAGGAAGCAATATTACTCTTTGCTTCTCTTTAGTACTAAATAGTAGTAGAGTAAAAAGGGAAAAACACAGAGAAATAAACAGTGAGCTTAATTATTGCAAATGTTTTTTCTTTTTCTTTAACTTCTGAAATAGGATATAATGGCAATTATTTTTTTAGATGAAAAAACAGAAAGAAAATGACTGCTTAAATGGTAATGGGTTTTTGTTAATTAGTGATTAGATGCTCTTTCTTTTAATTTTTTTGTACCATTCAAAACAATTAATAAGAAATTATGAAATTTTTGTGAAGGATGTTGATGTGGGAAGATGGGTATTGCCGTGGCAGAGTTGGAGACTGTCTAGAAGAGATTGATGGAGAAGATCCAGTTAGAAAAGCATTCAGCAAAATGTCTATCCAATTATATAATTATGGAGAAGGGTGGGTACTGGGTAGGTGTTATTATTTTGGTTTGATTTCTATCTAATTCTGAGTGGTTAAGGGGGAAAAAATTAAAAAGGAAAAAGTAAACAAGTCTTATATTCTTGTATTATTAGTAGTTTTAATTTAATTTGCTTCTTTTTTTTGGTTTATTTGATTCAGGTTAATGGGAAAGGTTGCTTCAGATAAGTGTCATAAATGGGTATTCAAAGAACCTTCTGAATGTGAACCAAATATCTCCAACTATTGGCAGAGTTCTTTTGATGCAGTATGAAACAAAACTTCTAAATCTACTGTTTTTGACCGAATTTATGGTTTGATTGTAACTTCACTTGTTTGATGCAGCTTCCTCCAGAATGGAATGACCAATTTGAGTCCGGGATTCAGGTCAGTACCCTATATTTCTTCCCATTATTAGTCCTGTCCTTTTACTTTTTGGCCAAGTTTCTTGTACTCACAGTTTTCTCCACAATTAATTTTTGACCAGACCATTGCGGTCATTCAAGCTGGCCATGGACTTCTGCAACTCGGTTCTTGCAAGATTGTGAGTTATTTTATTTTCTTTTATTCTGAAATTCTATTTTTATTTATTTGACTTTCTTAGGACTCTAATGACGTCTAAACTAGCATCCTCATGGCCCTTTAGGTGCTATATGAGTTTAACTCTAAACTTAGTTGCTCAAATTTTTTTTTTTTTAAATTATTTTTCTGCATAATTTGTTATATGTTTTTTTTTTCCAGTTTTTCTTTTTTTTTCTTTTTTTTTTTTTTTAATTTGTTATATGTTCAAGAACCATAAATTGCGTAGAGCAAATCTGCTATTAAGTAAACTTTTGGCATATTATCTCATTTGATGTACCTATAAAAGTGAAGAAAAGGTGAAGCAGAATCTGACCAAAAGCATATCATGTTTATTTTCAGATTCCTGAAGATCTTCATTTTGTGCTAAGAATGAGGCACACTTTTGAATCTTTAGGCTACCAATCCGGTTTCTATCTCTCCCAGCTCTTTTCCTCCACCAGAAACAATTCATCTTCATCCTCAATTCCTTCGAAACATTCTGCCATTCCAACTCGCCCGCCTGCACCCCTTTTCAACTGGGGTCAAAGGCCACTCCCATCTGCTGCTGCTATGCTTTCTTCGCCCAATTTTCAAAACCCAGCTGGTGGTAGGCTTGGATTTCCACCAACCAAAGATGAACCCCATATGTTCCTCCTTCCTCATTCAGCTGAATCAGGGCGAATGGAAGAGATGATTGGTGGCGGAGAACAGGAAAATGACATAAAATGGCCTAATGGGTTGTCTTTGTTCAATGTTCTAACTGGACGAGCAGATGATGCTAAGCTTCTGTTTAACCCTGAGAGCTTAGGAAATAAAGCAGAGGCAGATCCTATGAATATGCATAATACTGGCGGTACAAATCCTAACGAGTTCTTGAGCTTAGATAGCCATCCAGATAGTGGAAGAAAAATGGAAAACAAATT
Source organism: Croton laevigatus (assembly GCA_949640765.1). NCBI lineage: Eukaryota > Viridiplantae > Streptophyta > Magnoliopsida > Malpighiales > Euphorbiaceae > Croton > Croton laevigatus. Next base: position 6,925 of record CATIWJ010319346.1, read on the forward strand.
CAAAAGGAGCTTTACTTTACCTGCAAGGATGGCTACTTCATCATCTTCAACTTCAGTGGATCATCATCAGCAACAACAGGTAGAGTACAGGAATTCCGAAGCAGGGATGTATTCGGATGTGATGGAGACTTTCTTGGAGTGAAATGTATTAGAGGAAGTATGTATCAAGGAAAAAGCTAGCTTTAATTTTATTTAATTGTGTTGTTGGGATTCTTGTGTTTGCCTTTATGTTTTTACTAGAACTTATGTTTCTTTGCACCAGTCAGCTGAACTTTCTGATCATTAATTTGTTGTAGGAGATAATGAATATGAAGCTTATTAACATGATTTTGATTAGCAAAAGGTTATAAATAATGAAGCTTATCCATTTAGCACTGAAAGATAAAATTTGATTTAATGTAACTGTCATCTTAATTGTTTTATGTATTCATAATCATTTCTATCAAGAGGAAATATGAGGGTAAAGATTTTATGAGCAATATGGATTATACTAACCGTTCATCTAGCTTTTCAAGAAAGTAGTTTAGTGGTAAGTCATCTCTTTTTTAAGACATGAAGTTTCGGATTCGAGGTTTATCAATTTTCTTTCTTAAATTTCCAAAGTAGAATATCTATAAAAAAAAAAAAAATTTAGCTGTAGAAAAAAAAAAACTTAATTTCTTCTTTTATAACACTAATTAAATAAATAATTTTCCTAAAATACATAAATAAATATAATAACAAGTACATAAATGACAAAGGACTGACCTTAACCTGAGTGATTAATGGGGAATGGGGGGTCCTTGGAGACTGAGACATTAAAGTCATAATATTCGATTTCGCTGAAATGAGAGAATCTGCTTAAAATATACTGTACCTAGATTTTAGACATCAGATTTTGGATTGGATCTAAATTGCAATATTCAGACAGTAATCTGGCATTTATTAATTATTATACTTAGCTAGTAGGACAGATTTGACCAAATTATAACCATTAAAACTTTGGTTTATAATAATCATATGTTGAAATATCCCCAAGTGACAAATCAGTACTCTCTTCGTTTCAATGTCTCAGCTACTACAGCTGACAATTTATATTACAAATCATGGCAGAATCATTATTTTGTATCGGTGTTTTGACTCCGATACAAAATAATGAGATATTGCCACTGTCAAAATGCCTTTGGAATATAATTCTACCTCCTGGATGTCAAGTTGGTAAGTGATGGATTGTAAATTTCTGCTACTTAGCTTGAATCTGTGTGTATTTACATTTGTTGTTTGTGTTTGGTTTCGGTGGCATCTACCCTCAGTCTCAGTGGATGTATCTTTGGAACGAAAATGAATTAATGAGAGTACTTTTACACTTTTGTAGTAAAAAAATAAAATCAATGCCAAAACACCAAAATATAATCCAACCCCAATTTTAAGCTATACCACAAAAAGAAGAGATTTTTTTTTTTTTTTTTTATAGTATACATATAATATAATCTTTGAAAAAACAAATTAACCAAACCAAGGGGGAAAAAAAATCATTATTAGAAAAAACTCGCCTGTAATATACTGTATATCGCCTAATTACAACACACAGACACCAAAGAAAAAGAAAAAAAATTCATATCTACAATTACTATTAATTATAGCTTCACATTTATGTCCAATATTGTATCATCTTCTCTTGATGGTGCCATGGCATGACATTCTCTGCAGGCCACTAAAAAAGACATAAAAAATCTCTTGCAAACCCCAAATTTCTTATCCTTATAATTTTCACCATCTTTCTTGTTATTACTTTTTTTCAATTCTTGCTTTCTAATCAAAATTCCGCCAACATTATTATCAGTACTTCTCCTTCTTGAATCCTCTCTTTTCAAATACGGCGTCGTAATATGTTGCCACCTTTGTGAAGATCCATACAATTGTGCCATGACAACTTTACTAGCCATAGGTGTAGAAAAAGACGGTTTTACCTTATTATTACCTCTTTTACTATATAATAACTTTCTTTCACCATTAATTATGTCACTGCTACTACTGCTGCTACTGCAACTTGTTCTTGAGCTGACACTGCTTCTACTATTCACGCTGTTACTTCTTGATGACATGAATGAAGAATCTTTACTGCTGACGCTGCTTGTTCTGCTAGACGCCGCGCGAGAGATTCTGTCATTTAAAACCGTTGAATTTGCAGGAGGCTGTGGTTGAGGAAGAGGAAAAGAATGAGGCAGAAGACGGCCATTGTAGAAAAGATGGTCAGCAGGAGAAGTATTGTAGGGATCTCCGGTGAAACCAGAAGGAGAATCAGGTGTTAAAGATCCGAATTCGAAATCTGAATCAGGGTCTTGACTTGTTGGAGTGCTAGGGAAAGAAAAGATGTGATCTTTATTAGAGTTTGTGGTGGGCTGGTTCTTGTGATTTGCCATGGAAGAGCTAGCAAGGTAGGGTTGAGGGTGGAATGGCATATTATAACACTATATATAATACATTTATAGTGATGGTGGCATAATGCGGAGTGTGGATAGATAATTAGTAGGAGTAATTAAAAGTGGGTTATAACATGATGAGGTGAGTATTTGCCAACTAAACAATTTTAGAACATGTGATTAATGGTAATTAGTGTTGTAATAATTTTGGTTAGTGTTCCTAAGACTCCGTGTCTTAAATCATTTGCCTATGGAAACATAACCATTCAATTTCAAAATAATAGGCTCCCATCTATGTATAACGTAAAACATAGTGGTGGTTTAGATTGATAGATTCCGGACTTTATCAAAATTTATTAAAATCTATTAAATGTGAAATGTAAAAATTGTAAATTCTATAGATTTTTAGATTATATAGTCTGGTTAATATAACAGAATTTATGGAATGTAAATACTACTATATTATTAAAATAAAATAACTCATATTATAGTAATAATAAAATGATGGAATTGAGATCTTAATAGAATGAATGGATTTTATTAAATTTATAAAAATTTGAAACAGATCAAATGATATTTATTTTATTAGTGATTCTAAATTGATATATTTTTCACATTGACTCAATTGGATTTTCTATTTTTTATATACATAGAGATAGGAGTATCTAAAAAAAACTACTACCTCCGTTTTTTCAGGTTCTTTACGTTTCCGTTTTTGGGTGTGTTTTTCATTTCTTACGTTTTCATTTATGGTAAGTTTTGTAATTATTTATTATTATTTTTTATCGATATTGATGAAAAAGTAAATTTTTTAGAAGGTTAGTAATTGTTTATTATTATTTTTGTTTTGATATTGATGAAAAGTTGATTTTATTGGTATTGGTGAAAAGTAAATGTAAAGAAATGAAAAACACGGAGGTAATATTATTATTAAAGTGTGCTGATGATTCTATGTTAATTAATTAAATATAAAAGACTTGAAGAATATGAATCTATAATAAGAAGAAATGTGAACTTATTAAATTGTTGCAAGTCATTTTGTGTATAGAATAAATCATCTTTATTGTAAGTCCAACTTAATAATGATAAATTTGACTAATGCAACTGATGATATTATTTTGTATAATCTTTTCTATAATATTAAAGGAATGAGATGAAAGCAATTGTAAATGGTAAGTAGTTAAGAATAATCACAGAGTGGATACTAATTTTTTGGATTTTTAAACCAGTGTTTTAATGCAGGATAAATTCATTTAATGATCTCGACTGATTCGGTCGGTGTTTCTGGTCTTTAGTATGCTGCATTCTCACGGATCGAATAAATCAATGAATTTTATATAAAAATTGAAGACCTTTTTTTAAGAAAATTGAAGACTCTCACATCGCATTCTATATTCATAAAAGCCTTCACTGCATTTAATTAACATAGCTCCTATTATCTTTTTGGTGGATTATTAGTACTTAATTACAAGTTGTTTAATTTAAAGTAAAAGAGAGATAAAATATATTACTTGTTATTAAATATTATACATTGAAGTGCTTCCTTTATGTTGGGTGCATATGAGATGTGGAAATCTTAAAGAAAAGAAAGAATTAGTCTTTCTTATTTTGTTATATATTTTTTCTTTTTGGTGTTTGTGTTGCTACTTGCTTATCTCTTTTGTTTTCCTTCAAAGAACACAGCCTCCCAAATATACTCTTTTACATAAAGCAAATAATAGCTTTAAATCTTCAAAGGAACAAAGAACAGAGAGAGTGGTCAACCAACACTAATTAAATTGGCTCGTTTGGGCTTTAACTACACATTGCTATGATGGGATCTACGAACCCTTTTCTTTCTTTATTTTCTCTGGCATCAAACGATGTGTACTAAAATGGACCATATATAATTCTATATTTTCTAATATCAAATATTGCCATAGAAATTTAAATGTGAATTTTTTTTTTCATTTACTACATATGTTATATAATATAATCAGTTTATAATAAGTTTTAATTAAGTATTGGTTTGGTGATTAGTGGGAACTTTGATCACAGTCCTCAAAATGAGGACAAAGTAGCTCTTAGAAAAATTGTTTTGTCTCCCATATTGGTTGTATAAGGAAACCAATTGGGTCCATTTGAAGTGATTATGCCTTAGGGACCACCCATCAGCTTAGATTTAGTCCACTTTTCCCTCTCCGCCAAGCAAGTTTTCTTTGTTGATACTCTAATTATGCGTTGTTCAGGGTGCTCTCAAACTTTTAGAGGTACTATTCTAATCATGAAAAAGTCAAGTGGATTTGAAATTAATAAGAATGAAAGATAAAAATAATTAGGAAAATTAATAATTTCATTGGAAATTGCTAAATTTTTTTTTCACACCCAATTAACTGAAAATTTTTTTAATGAATTTTTAAAATTTAAAAACCTTAAAAAATGAGACTCTGTGTAAATATTTTACTTGCACCAAATGTTTTGTTTGAACAAAGCTATTTACGGGCCTCCTTTTGGTAGGTCTACATTAATATTTAAGAGTTTTAGTATAAACAGTTTGACCATAACAATAAACTTCACCTCAATTTTTCCTTTCTTTCTTTTTTCTCAAACTAGTGTTTCGACCCGCGCTATGCGAAGTATCTACGAAAGAGTAGGATTGAATTGAAATGTGTAGTTATGATTTTCACAATGAATGTAGTCTATAGAGGTTAATTTTATAATGACAATTTTTTCCCTTTAATTTCTAGGAAAAATTACTTTGATTTTGTTTTTATTTTTTAAGAGAATAAAATCTTCTATGCATTGATTGTTTGATAATGATTAACAAGAACATTGGGCAAATTAATTCAGACCTTAAAACGATCAAAGCGAATGAAGGCAGATTTTTGCAATAGTATTTTTAAAAATTATGTGCTTTCGAAAATTGATGGTATCTGAAAAATACAGAAAAATGTATTGATGGAGGGATATGACGCATTATCAGGTTTCATCGATAGAAAATCAATAACTACACTTAAAGACCTTAGGTTTCCAAACAGAAGAGATCAACAGTTTTTCTTGTACCTCGAACAATCAAAATTAAATAAAACGACATAAACAAAATAAAAAAACTCCATAAAAAAGGATATGAAACACCAAAAAGGGGACGAAAAATTACAGATGAAATAAATTATTCCAACCAAAAATTGATTTAGAACTTATCAAAAGTAAGCAAAAAGTAAAAGAGAAAGCAAAATAAGAACTACTGTTGATCAGAAAAGATCGGCGGTGGCTCAAATAAGAAAAATAGGAGAAAACACTAAGGAGAAGAGAGAAGGATTGCTAAGAGTTAGTATTAATATTGTATTATAATTAAATTAATTTTAATTAATTAATTAATAACGAGTTTTTAAAATAATATTTTTAAAATAAAAATAAACGTATACATATCTAGAATTATCTAGAATTTATAATTTTTATGTAAATTTTATTATTATTAATATATTATTAATAAATAAATTATAATATAAAAAGAGTTCAGAGTGTATAACACAAGTTAAAAAAGCTAGTATAAACAAAATTCATAAATTCGTGGTGTGTTTACTTTTAAAATTATTTTAATTATTTCTTTAAAAAATTTAATTTGTAAACTATTTTAAAATTAATTCATTAAATAATTATAGGAGAGTAGTTTTCTGATCCGCCCTTGTGCATCTGACTTCTATTATAGGCAGATTTAATTTAATTTAATTTAATGAATAATTTATCCATTAAAAAAAATAATTAAAATTAATTAAATAAAAATGAGATGAAAGCAATAACAGACAAAAATATATTAATATTTATAATTTTTAAAAAAATGCAATATTAAAATAATAAAGAACTAGAATAGAGTGCAATATTAATTTCTCTTAAATACAAACACACCAAATATTTTACTCTAATATTCCAACAAAGATTACACATTGCTCTGGAGAAAATTTTGTGTAGTTGTTTCTATTCTCCAATTCAAGGTGTCTGCTACAATAAGCTCCATTCTTTCAATATTTCTTACCTCAAGTACAAATTTCGATTTACCAATTAAATTCATCAAAATGAAAATATCAACGGATTTTGTTGTAAATCTAAAGAGAGTGAAACTTGTTCATTTTGGCTGCAAGAGATGCACAAGTCAGCCAAATAATTGCATCATCATCAGCCAAATATTTCATTTCAACTCCAAGAGATGACACACTAAAGAAAACTGAAAATGCAACTTAAATTAAAACAAATCTTAAGACTCTAAATCTGTACAAATTAACCATTTGTTATAATAAATTCACTTAAAACATCACTAACAAGAAGTTTGCTTGCCATTACACAAATCCATTTCATAATCTCGATTCAAAAGTCCATAAAATAAAAGCAAACAACAAATTAACATCTGCAATGTACAGATCACCGGTAATTTACTCAATGAGCTACTAAATTGTCAACACAGTATAAAACCAACCAATCACATATGAAATTGAAGTGAAAATCAAAATAAAAGTAATAAAAATGATACCAAAAGAGCTAAAGCAAACATCAGATGTAAAATAAAATACCTAAGATGTCACTGAAGGAATTGAAAACTCTGTGAACTCTGTGCTTGCTAATTGCTACCGATGAGTTGTTGTGCTCTGGACGTCAATTGAAGGACAAATAAGAAGAGGTTGAGAGTTATGATAAGAACTTTGATTTTTTTTTTCAAAAATTATATATATCAATTAAGAATTGAGGCAATGATATATTGCACTTTAATCATAATAAAAGCATGAAGACATGAAAATTCTGGCACATACTTGATCTTTGAAAGGATCAGAAACTCGATAATTGTGCCTATGCATTTGCTTCCCTGGCCAATAATTTATTCCTGAAACGACACAAAGATTCTAATCAGTTATGATTGAAAATGAAGGTTCTAAGTCTTATGCATTCCGTATCCATTCCATATTATTCCATTCCCACCCTCACTAACTCACTAACCGAACGGTGGAACTGGAATCTTCTCTGTATCGTTCCAATTTTATCGGATGTGTATGCCTATGTCAAAAAAAAAAAAAAGGAACGGTGGAACTAGAATGAGGACTCCCAATATTACCAAACAGAACCAATAGGTTTCAATTCCCATTCCAGAAAAGCTAGCAAGCTGACTTCTTCTAGCTGGGACTAGCTAAGGAGCCGAGGATTGAGTTTTCTTTCTTTCTTGCTTTGCCTCAAGGGTATATGCATGCGGTTGTAGGACATGTTCTTTATTTTATTATAGTCTTGACTGGTGATTCGTTGATCTTCTGTCTTAGAGCATCTCCAATGCAACATTTTTTTATTAGCTTATGTGTCATACATAATAAAAAGTGTGAGAAGAAATGTGCATAAATGTCTATAAACACACTCACTTTAAAATTTTCATTTCCAATGTAACACTTTCTATTTTATTTTTTTCTTCTTTCTTAGAATTAAAATTTAATTTTTGACTAATCACTATATAACATTAAATGTAAACATTGTCAAGAAGGCTTTTTAGAAGTAGAAAGTGACCTTGACAATTCCACATAAGTTTTACATTCTAAATGGACATTAGCATTGGAGAGTTTTTTTTTAAAAAATCTTTTATTTTACTTATGTGTCATATATACAAGACCAATATTTCATTGGAGATTCTCTTAGATTTAAAGCCTTCGATTGCTTTCTAAGTTGATGTCTTCCGCCTTGGAAACTTTCCATTCGATTTTTGTCTGCAGTCCGTCTAGTGGTCGATTCGATTCGCGTCATCAACCGAAGTTTTTACCGTTTAGGATAGATTTTCCCAATATCCTAAACGACGTCGTTTATTATTTTTTTTTGGACATAACGTCTTGTGAAGTATAAACCCTCTTTATCGTTAAACCCTAATTACGTACGTCTGAGAAATAGTTCTCTTGCTTCAATGGAGGATCCAAGTTCAGCCTCTGATGAAGAACTAGGTACACAATTTTTTTTGGACTTCTTTTATTCTGTAACTTACATGTTTGTCAATGCCAAGAAATTGTAGGATGCGTTTTTTAAGGCCTTCATCCGTGTATAATGTTTGATTGCGATTGTATATCTTCATGTTTAGTTTTGCTTTTGGAGATTGTTACTTCTTTTTTTATGTTTTCGAATTTTGGTTATGTTTGATATGCTGAAGATAAAACTTCTGGTAGTTGCATTTAGGTTAATAAATAAAAGAATGACAACTTTTATTTACTTTTGAGAATTTTCATTGTTAAATTGTAGTTTTAATGGAGGACTCGGGTAGTGTGGTGGATATGAAAGATACAATCTTTGTATGTAAAGCAACCAATGAAGCTAAACTTAGTGAACTCTTGCATAAGCTTAATTCGACTGAGGTTAAGTTATGCTCTGATGCTGCAAAAGAATTTATCAAGTTGCTTAAAGGTGATTGTGGGGGTGAATTGCTTCATCAATATGTACAGTCAACTAAAGATTTCTCAGAACTTGTTGGAGCTTTGAAGCTTCGACAAGGAAAAGCTGGGATGTCTTATTTATTATCATTAATTTCTATCATTCTTAGTCACCCTGATGGAAAATACAAGCCAGATAACAAGAAAATAATTGTTATAAGTGCATCTCTTGACAAGTTTGCTCGCTCTTTTATTGAAGAATATTTGGATGTTATTTATAAGGAGCTAAACAGCAAAGTTGGAAAGAGGCAAAAAGCAGCTCTTTTGTTGTTGTCTTCAATTGTTAGGCGTGGATCAGGGTTGGCTTCTGAGGTTGCTAAGAAGTTTGATTTTAAGCTCCATGGATTTTCCAAGCTCGCAGTGTATAAAAAAAGGCGGAATGACAAAGACAGGAAGCTCACCACAAGAAAGGCTTTTGTTGGGTATGCTATGTCATTTTTGGAGATGGGGAAACCAGGATTGTTGAGGTGGGTCCTACAGCAAAGGGAAATGTATTCTGGTGTTCTTCGTGGGCTTGAAATTGATGATGATGAGACTATAATTTATGTTTTGTCTACATTGAGGGATAAGATTCTCACTGAACAGTCATTAGTTCCCCCAGCTCTTAGGAGTGTTCTATTTGGAAGTGTTGTTTTGGAACAGTTAATTGCCATTTCAGGAAGGGAAAATGGTGGGCTTTCTGCAGAGGTTGCACACCGTGTGCTACTTATGGTTTGTACTGATCCTTGCAATGGGTTGATGCCTGATTTCAACAGACACCCAAATCCATTAAGAGGTAATCCAAAGAGACTTTTGGACCTAATGAAGAAGTTGAGGGCAACAGAGAGAGTCTACCATAGAGACTTGCTTCTGGCTATTGTCAGGGGTAGGATGTCCTTTGCCTCGGCATATATGGAGGAGTTCCCTTACAACCTTGAAGATTTTTCATCTCTTAACTGGTCAGATTTCTGTCTATTTCTGAATGCACTATGTAGTCTTTAATGACCTGTCTATTATTTCTTCTTCTTCTACTTCTTCATCATCATCATCATCATATCATCTTATTATTGTTGTTTTAATGTTCAATTTGCATCCAAATATATATGCATGGAAACTGAAATACTTGCAGGTTCTCCATGGTTTCTTTGGCTGCAAACTTGGTTTTCTCAGCAGTTGCGAGCATTCCTTCTGGTTTTCTTGATTCTCGGTCAGATGACCCACCTGCATTTGATAGTGTTGATGTGCAAAATATCATGAAGATTATATCTTCTCGTCCATTGAGTCGATCAGTTATAAATAAGGGGTTACTTCACTCTGATTTTCTCGTGAAGAATGGAACTTTAAGACTTCTTCTGGAGGCCTTGAAGTTGTTAGATTCCTTCTTCAGGGATATAAGCCTATTTCATAATATGAATGAAAGGGTCCAGAATTGGGAAGCACTCAAGCAGGAGATATGGAATGAGGCTCAAACTTTGCTTCCCGATCCCCAAGTTTTACTGACTTTGCTTTCTTCTATAAGTAGCTATTCCAGGGCCGACGAGGCATGCTTGAAAAGAGCAGCAGATGAAGACTATTTTTTAGTCAGCAGCAAGAGGACAAAGAAGTTAAAAACTAGTACTAAGAATGAGGACACAAACATAGTTATTGGTGGAATAGGTCCAGTTCTAGATTATTCTTTGTGTGGGGATGATGAAAATATTGCAGATTCACAAGTTTCAAATGCATCTGACAGTGCAGTTGATTTCATGAATGTCATTTCAGAATTGTGGGGTTCTGACCTATGTGTTGTGCCTGTCCCTACATTGAAGGAAATAGAAAGTTTCTTCCGGTCTAAGCTTCTTGACGCTCTCAATATTTATCTGGTAGCTTCCAATTTCCTAAATCTTATTTTATCAAAGCTATCTCATGACGTGAAGCAGAAACTTTCAGGCTAATGGTTTTTTGGTTTGATTAAGTTGTGTTACATGTATGTTGATGATTTTGTGGCACCTGAATTTCTGGTTTTAGGATTGTGGGTTTTTTTTGTGCTATCACACCAGTGAGTGTACTGATAACCACCCTTATTCACAGATGATCAATGTGCTTGGATTTGATACTAGTAAGAAAGCATGTCCTTAATGAATCATAATATTAAGCTTTTTCATGGCATGTGTTTCAAAGAAATTCTTGGTAGCTGCCTTTGTTTGAATTTGAAAGTCTTTACAGCAGTTAGCGGAACTTAAAGTATAAACAATATGCAGAATTGCAGACAATAATTACTTATTGGAGAACTGATCAAATGACCATTAAGTATTTTGTAACAGTGGGTGCATATTGGTCCTTTTAAGCTGCATAGTCAGAATGTTTTGCCTTAGTTTATTTCATCAGTACTTGGTATTAATGTGGAATTATGTAGGTCAACCATAGACTGTTTTTCCCAAGAAGTTCATATTCAATTCATAGTTCAAAATGTATCATTCTTTTCATCATGTATGTATGTAAATCCAATACATATATAAATGTTGTTTTCCAAGACAGTATTTTGTAAAAGATGTTTTACTTGAAGACGTAACTAACATGTTTTGGGATTTAGGGGTCAACATATGATCTTGGCACGCCAACTGGCTATGCTCTGCTACATGAATTCTCTCCCTCCATTTTAATTTGCCAGTAGTTAGATTCTTAGTTAGAACTTCTCTCCAAGTAATTTTAGATCTAATTCTTCCTTTTTTGGCTCTTTCAGCCGTTAAAATGTCATATTTGTGATCTAGGACATGTGGTTATCTGCATAAAATATGGCCATACCATCTTAGATGTCCTTCATTCATTTTATCCCCAACTTAAGCTGCTTGCACCTTTAGTAATATGACCTACCAAATTACCTAGGAAATATAATTTAGAAATATCTTTAGCAAACTGAAGCTAGCAAATCAGCCTCTTATGTGACCAAAGCTTATGCGCTTTTCTTCCTTTCGTTTTTTCAGTTTTGTAGAATTCTTTTAATTTGCTGGTTGGGTGTATAACCTTATTTTAGGTTAAATTCATAGATCCATATCAGAATTATGTGTCAAATAAAATCAGTTGGACAAACAATGCAGCTAGTATGTGGAATCCTGTTATGGACACTTTTATACACCAGTGCAAGGATCACTACACCTAGATGTCTTATGAGGAACATGGATTTTGATGGATGTGATTTTCTGACTGTCTAAACTCTGAAGTAACTTGAGAAATATTCATGATTTTTTTTCAAGGACTTACTGATTATTAACTTGTCCTGTTGTTTTAATTTCATCTTGTACAGCTGAACATGCCCACTGCTTTGGAGGGATCATTTGATTTTTTTGTGAATCTTCTCAGCAATGATTCAGAACCGCCATCCAATTTCCTGTCCTCTTTATTATCTCTTTTGGTTGGATTTGTTAGATGGTCCCCAAGTAGTGGAATTCCCATCAGAACTCCACCATTGATGTACAAACATCTCCAGTCGTTTCTTTCATTGCTGGTACTTTCACCAGCTGGTGACATAAAGATTCAAGCATACAATTTGGCAAGAGCAGCTATGGCAAGTACAGGTGCATTTGACCAAAACTCACGTGAACTAGCTGTGTGGTTCTTATTTGTACCAGGCTACAGCATAGTTAATTCATGTGTCGAGATCCATGGAACAGAAAAGGTGAAGAACTTGTCAGCAGTTGTCATCTCATTCTTATGTGATGCTATTTCTACGACTGGGAATCATATATTTAAATACTGGGATGAAGTTAGGAAAAGAATTTTCCAGTTAAATGAATTTAAAGGTAATTGAATGCATTTTTCTCTTTATCTCGTATTTGCATGTCTCATTTTTATGAGTTGAATTTGCACATTTGAAGGAAAACTATTATATGGATATGCTTCCCTTCCCTTTCTGCACGTTTATCCAGCTCAGCCTAAGTTCTGATATGATTCTCGTTATTCTTGACCACCTCATCCCTTTCTCTTCTGCACATATCTCAGGTTGTTCTTTTTGTTAAATTTTTTGAGTGATGTGGGGAGAAACTGTGAGAAAGTGACGCAGCAGAAAGGTTTAGGGCAATGATATCTCAACAGTCAGGGTTAAGGGCAGAATGGCAATATGTGTGGTCTAAAAGATATAAAGGGCTAGTTCATGCAGCAGAAGCCATGCTGTCATATTGCATTTTGTTTTTAAATTACTGCCTATCTGCAGATATGTAACTCCATTTCTTTTTGCTTGATTGCTATTTGATTTTTTTTTTTTTTTTCGCCTTAGTTGAAGTCTGGACTTGGATTCCCCAATTTAAACTTTGTTCTTTAACAAAATTGGATATGTCGATTGTAACAAGGTGTGGTTTGGGTCATAATGTGGATGTTTATCTGTATGATGTGCACCCCTTATCCATTTTGCCAAAGCATATTTCATATTTTTGCTTCAAGAAATTATCTGTAGTTCATTTTGAAATGACAATACCAATTTCATTATGGGGCCTTATGGATCGATTTGACTGTGTTCTGTTGAGACTTCCCAACAAATTTCCATGTTCTTCAGTCTTGCAGGAGCTAATCATGGAATTTCCTGGCAAGATTCCAGTACTAAATGGATGCTGATCTTAATTTAGAAATGGAAGCAATGCCTTCCCAAGTCTGCACGAGTTACCTTATACTTGTTCTGTTCTTAGTGTTAGTGGCCCTATATCAAACTGTTCTTAAATCTCGCTGCTTATCAACTGATATTTCTTTATTTTTTTTTATTTTTTTGAGAATCGATATTTCCTTATTTTTGGTTAGCTAGTTTTTGTTCCATGTTGGATCAAATGCTGTATCACACTGTGCAACCATAAGAATAGCCACATTTGGAGTTAGCCTTACAGTTGTGTAGAATTATTGTTAATGCTCTTTACTATTTAGAGCCCTGAAAATTGGCTTTTGTTTTTTCTGTTTACTTTGAATATAGTACATGAGATGGCTAATAAGCTTTTTATGCTTCTGTAGACAAATTATGACAGCCTTTTCCTCTCTCTCCCTCTTTCCCTTCTGATTTTTTTTTTTAATCTTGTTTTCCTTGCAGATATTTCACCTGATTTCAGTCCTTTCATCATATGTGTCTTGCAAAAGTGCATGAGGTTGCTTAGTTCTGAATCTGGGACCTTTTCATTATTAGATAAATCAATGATATCTTTGTATGTTGGCACTACATTGAAATATCTTCTGCAAACTCAGGTACTTTTTCTATTTTTGTTGTATTTTTCAAGGCTTTTGAACATGGAGTAATGACAACTAAATTTTTGTAGGTGGATACTAGCTTATTAGCTGCTTTGATTAGATCAGTTTTGTCTGAGGGACTTCAGGATCATGGTTCTGTCAATTTATTATTTGAATGGCAACCATTGAAGAATCTGTTGATCTTCACAGAGAGCATATTGCATCAAAAGACTTGCAGCTTTTTAATCTTTGACGAAAAGGATATTTCTCATGATGATTCTTTCACACGAGTGCTTGATGATGTAAGAAAAAATATAGGGAGTGGGCATGATGGTGAGTTAGATGGAATAATAAAATGCTTTTCTTCTGCAATTATGTGTACGACTTCAGATGAGTTACTAAGGAATTTCCCAACTGTTATGACCATGTTTCAGCATCTTCGGATTCCTCTACCACTCTTATCTTCATTAGTTTGTCTTAACCACAGTTTTATCGGTGGTGTTTCTAAGTTATGGCCTCAAGTGTTCTTTCCTGGAATAGAAAAGGCCGTCTTTATGTTGAATCCTCAAGTTGCAAAAGATGATGCTTTTGCTCAAGAAATAGTGCTTAATGTGGATTGTGATGCTAGTGAGTCTGCTGCTGCTGTTGCATTTGGCATCTTTCTGAGTCAGGCACCTTTCCATGTTCTGTTTCCTGCAATCATGAGCAGCATTGATTGTGGTTTATCAGTTCTTTCAAAGATAAAAGAACTGCTTATTGCTAAACTGTCCAGGTGCACAAGTGGTTTTGTAGTTTCCTATTTGCGCCTTATTTTGTTTTGGTTTTATCAGATACAATTGTCTTATGGAAGTAAACCATTAGCTACACTGAAAGAGTTGGCTGAAATATGTTATTTTTTGATGAAGCACTTGCTAGCTCAAATATTTGTTTTGAAGCCAAATTCTGAGGATTCTATTTCAGCTGGGATTATTCAAGAAGTGGTTGAAACGATCTTTTGTCATCCTGCCATGAAAGCATCCTTCAAGTATCCGTTGGGCTCTGGCGAGCATTGTATGGATGAGGATTTTGGAGAGGAGATCTTTAGTGGCAATTTAGAGGTTTTCCTTAGTTATTGTCAGAATAAAATTCATCAAACAGATAGTTATTTCTTGGATATCCTGGCAATAACTTTTGATTATTTGTCTCCATTCACTGGGCAACTATATGTACTTGAAGATGGTGTGAGAAAGCGACTTGTGAAGGCTTTCAAAGCCCTGATGCAAAGGCTCTATTTTCAACTGATGGATAACTTGGATTTGTTCATTAAAATTCAAGATTTCTTGCCTCTTCTCCAATCATTTTATGTTTTGCATTCTTTGTTACATTTTATTTCCCCATTCAAGCTTTTTGATTTAGCCCAGTGGATATTTGATAAAATTGAGGCAAACGGTTTAACTGCACAAAAATCTTGTGGGGCATTTGGTGTATATATTGGATTTCATATTGCCGGTGATGCTTTCAAAACTTTGTCAGCTTATTTGCAGCAACCTGTAACAAGGAGATCACTGTTTCATGCTTTATGGGAAATAGAAGAAAAGAACTCGAGTGTTAATCTGATTGAGGGAGTCTATTATAGAGTGTGCAAGTTTGCCAAAAATTTTGAAATGGATCCTGCATATACTACTTGTTTGCTGGAAGCTGTCAGTGCTGTCTACAGGCAGAAGTATGTGCATTGCAGTTTACTTGATCCTTTAAGTATGGTATTGTCAAGGGTTATTTTGAGCACCCCTGTAGAAATTCTTTCTCACTGCATTTACAGCACAAGCAAGGCAAAAGCTAAATTTTTATCTCTTCTTGTTGACATGAGCCCCCTGCATCTGTCAGTCTTTGGATTCTTGTTCTTAAGAATTTTGAATAATAACTGTCATCTTAGTGGGAAGATGGCTGAAGAGGATGGGAAGCTTCTTTCGAATGAGGACTTCCTGTTACTGTTGCCTTCTGCATGTTCATATTTGAATTCAGTTTTCGCAAAATTTGAAAAGCAGTGCTACAAGCGATTTACAAAGATACCTTCTTTGTATTCAAATATACTATTAAGTGAATTCTGTAACTGGAATAGCTTTGTTTCTGGGTATGCGTTTCAGGAAAATTATGATGACTTCATCCCATCTTCTGTTGAAGAACTTATCAATCTGGTAGAAGTTAGTCTTCTAGGAAAGGCAATGCATATGTTGCAGTACCATTTTGCTTTAAGTGGAAACCTGAAAACAAAGGAGCGATTGAAGATGTTCCGCTCAATTCTTACTAGTTCTGATGAACAGGATGAGCTGCTAGATTGTGATGTTGATGAAATCAAATTTTATTCAATGAACCGATCACTGAACCTTATCAATAGAGTAACTGCAAAAGTGTCTTTCTGCCGGATGTTGTTATTTCCATTAGATGATAAAATTCTCTCTCTACCAAAAGAAGCAGATGCAAACATGAAAGCGACCTCATTCGAAGCAATTGCTGATAAAGAGGGTCAATCGAGAATGCATTTTATGAAGATCTTGGTTGGTACTTGGCAACACTTGGTCAAGAAATTTCCTTCAGTCGCAAATGATTCCAGCGGAGAAAAAATAACTGATTGTTTACAGTTGTATAGATACTTGGAATCGTTCATTTTGAAAACTATTCTTGAATTAATTACAAAAATGCGGGATGCCCTTATCTTATTGCAAGATATTCCTTTTCTTGAACAATTGATGAGATCATCTCTTCTTTATAGGTTTGAGGATTCCACAACTTTGGGCAGTCTTCATACTATCCTAACATTGTTGTCAGGGGGAAGATTTTCATATGCTCTGTATCTTCCGCTGCTTGTTTCACATTCTCAATTTTTGTCAACCATTCACTCTATCAGAGATTCACATAGTTCCCAGATAGGTGCATTTTTTAGGCCTATGTCCAGCATTCTGAAATCACTTGTTGTCCCTCTTCCTAACCACAAGAATGATCTACAAACATCTAAACCTTCTTTGAGGGTTTTGGAAATTGTTAAGCTAGTTAGAACACTTATTCAATTGAAGCCTGGTCAGAGTGGTTGTTCTTGTGAAACAAATGATGGCATAAATCTTAAAGATCTGTATTTATTGTTTTTGGCTTCTTATGGTGCAACACTCAGTGAAATTGACTTGGAGATCTACAATATAATTCATTGCATTGAATGTATGGATAAATCAATCTCAGATGATCTTGCTCAAAGAGACTACCTGTGGGGAAGTGCCGCTTTGAAAATAAGAAAAGAACGAGCTTTGGACCAGGAGTCATCTTATATAATGGCTGATGAAGAAGCACTTGAAGAGCATAGAAGAAGTCAATTTAGAGAAATCCTTCCCGTTGACCACAAGATGTGCGTGGCAACAGTTCTTCATTTTCCCTTCAATAGAATTGTGAATGATGAGGGGTTATTGTTAAATAGGTTTGAACCTGAGAACCTAATGAATTTTCATTTGGTAAGGTCTCAACTTCTGCCATTTCTGCTTTTGAATGACTATCATATTTTTGTATCTATGAATTATTGTGCATCACTATACTACTTGCAGACAAGTTCTTCCGAGGTTGACAATAAACAGCGGCTCTATGATCCTATTTTCATATTGCGATTCTCCATTCATGTTCTATCAGAGGATTATATTGAACCTTTGGAGTTTGCCGGTTTGGGCTTGCTTGCAATCACATTCATGAGCATTTCTTCACCTGGTCTTGGGATGAGGAAACTGGGTTATGAATGTCTTACATGGTATAGGAATGCACTAGAGGTAAGGTCATCTTTTTGTTATTCTGGTTTGTTGCAAGTATGCATGTATATGTAAGGGTTTCTATTGTTGTCTTCACACCTCAATTGGAGAGTGTCTTTGCTTTGTGTGTTCATGCACATGCATGCATATTTTTGAACTAGGTTTTCTTATTGGTTGATGATTTAGAAGTTCAGTTAAATTTATGCATGTTACTTGTTCAGGATAACAGGCCCCTTATTTTTAAGTAGATTCTTTGTAATACAGAGTAGATAATGTTTTTTGGTAAATGTTTCCAGAAGGTTTTCTCTGACCTGGAGTTCTACATGTACTACACAACAGAATATTAAGTACAGTGGCTAGGAACTTAGAATACCATGTTGGGCAATATTGGCTTATTTATAGTTCTTTGTGATTTATATTTTCATTCAAGTAATTGTTCAAAGTATTTATTACAGAGATGTGTAAAGAAAAAGGATATAATGCAGCTTCAGCTACTATTGACTTACATTCAAAATGGAATCAAAGAACCATGGCAGCAAATTCCTTCTGTTATAGCTTTGTTCGCTGCTGAGTCATCGTTCATATTATTGGATCCTTCAAATGATAATTATTCAACTTTAACTAAGCATTTGCTGCATTCTTCTAAAGTGAATATGGAGGTAATATATGTTATGAGGAAAACAATTTTTTTTTGAACTGTGAATATACCTTCATTTACTTCATCTGATTTTGCAGCAAATACCTATGTTTGATATTTTGTTCTGGAGTAGCACTGGTAACTTCAGAGCAGAGAGGCTGTGGATGCTCCGTCTGGCATGTGCTGGACTGAATTTAGACAGTGATGCGAAAATATTTAAGAATGGTTTTATTCTTAAGACCCTACTGAGTTTTTATTGTACTCCTCATGCAGATGATGAGTCTAAGGAACTAATACTCGTGGTAATTTATATTCATTCTGGCAGTAAAATGGTACATTTCTATGATGTCGTATTGCATAACTCATCATTTCTGTGAAAATTTGGGCTAATCAAATGTATGAAAAGGGTAGCCCGGTGCACGAAGGTATCCCACATATAGGTAGGGTCCGGGGAAGGGCCGCACACCCGAAGGTGTAAATGTAGGCAGCCTTATCCTGCATTTACTGCAAGAGGCTAATTCCACTGCTTGAACCCATGACCTTTTAGTCTCGCGGTGACAACTTTACCGTTGCATTGAGGCTCTCCTTCGGGCTAATCAAATGTATGAGAACAAGAATTTGAGAGCATGCAAAGGATGATATATCATAGTAGTGGTGCCTCACTTTTGGATATTGAATGAATTACACATGATTTCATAATGGGAGATTCTTCATTTTTCTTATTTCAGATTTCTCATTATGATCAACTTTGAAATTACTTGCTGAATTTCCGTACAAAATTTTCCTTAAAAAAGGCACAGGAGCACAATTATTTTTAAAACCTGTGTATACTCCTGCGTTGAACTGGTTTGGCTCGTAGTAGTTCACCAAATAAAGTTTCATTACAATTTGGATGGTTTTAAGATCATCCTTCTTAATCCCATCTAAAGACGTAATCTTTATCAGCTGAAGAATCATTTGTGTCCTATTCTTACTATACAGATGATTGTTGGTAAAATATATTGAAAGCTCACTTATTTTGTGCTCCCTTTTTGTTGCCGAATTATTATCATCTCTACGTTTGTGATTTCCTTTCGGATAATTGTTTTTATTGATTGTGCCTTCATTCCCCTCTCTTGTTTCATGCGTTGAGATCCTTAATGGAGAATAATTAAAATTTTAATGTAGTATTTTAAAATTTTAGAGAATTTTCTCTGCAGAGCTGACTAGTATTCTGCACTGAATCTTGGGAATATTCACAATCATATATACAAGTTGTTAAAAGATATGAACAAGTGAGTGGATATAGGACATAGTTGTTTTTATGATGTGAAACTCAATTGCGTGTAGAACTTCACTGAATATATCTAGATGCTCTCTAAATACTTCAATCTGTTGAGTTGCTGAACATGGCTTGACTGATATCTCTGCTGTTGTTAGGATTGGTAAACTCTGAGAGTATGGTGCTTTAATTTTGCTTCGCAGGTATTGAAGAAATCTGTCAAATTTAGTGATATGAAGGCTCATCTAGTCACAGACTGTGGTCTCTTACCATGGTTGTCACATATGCTCCAGATCTCATGTGTCATGCTAGATAAAAAAGAGAAAAGCTTTTCCTCACTGCAATTGATCATGGCCATAGAGGTATTTGCTAGTTTTCATGTGTTTTCTCTTGTTGGACCTTGGTGTTATCACTATTTGATAAAAGGTTTAAAATGATAAGTGTTTTGGAGATGAGAATATTGCAACTTTGCTTGAGAAAAATTTTATGTATTTGTTCCTATTATATGTCATATAATCTTACTTGCACTAATACTTTTGAGCATTTTGGGCTTAATTTTTTTACTAAATATCTTTGAACTTATCATTAATGCATATTGACATGCCAAAATTTGAATTTGCAAGAAAACCTTATATAGGTTTTAGTGACTAAACTGTGATGTCAGAAAATGATCAGGATGAAATATTGGATTAAAATTTTCTGTTAACTTTATCAGTAACCTCTAAAGGAAGATATAGATTTGGTTAAAAAGAAATTGTACATAAGAACATTAGGAGAGACAATGTGATTGTTGTGAGAAGTGAGGATGTTAAGAGATAAAATCAATATGTGACATGTTATATGCTTGTTTAAAATGCTTATGTTAATCTAATGTTATATGTGTCAACCTCTTGTAATTCAAATTTGTTAAATTTAATACCAGAGTTCCATTGTTACACAAGACTTTAAAAATTTAAATTGCAGCCTTAAGACCTTGCTATTTTACCATTCTATAATCAAAACAAATTCAAATTGGACATAACTCTAATTTTGATAATATTATACCTTGTTATACCTAGTTTTAAAATATTGAGATTTCAAAATCATTAAAATTACGACTTTACAATGCAAAATCTTTTTGAATCAAACAAAACTTTTGATGCAATGAAATTTGATTGAAATATTTTAATCCATAGAATATTAATATATAACCAATTTTATAAATGGTTGAAATAACAGAAGTTTGACAATTTTGGATCTGAATACTTGATAACTAAGTCATTTTTACACTAAACACTACTTATAAAGTCAAGAGACCTTATATTATGAATGAAAATATAGAGAATGATATAGTTATGTAGGAAAACTGCAAATGACTTCCGAGTTTCTATTAATTTTTTTTTTTTTACTTTATTATAAGTTAGTATTTGTCAACTTTTTTTATTTGTGGATGTGAGTTGTTTAATGTTTTAAGGTTTCTAAAATCTTGTGATTTTATGATTCCAATTTTGTGGATAGCCCATTAATTCTAGATAAAATTCCAATTTTAAAATCCAATATTTGACAAAATGTTTAGTTTGTCTATATGGACTGACACACTGGTGGTCAAGTTAAAGGACAATAAAATACAGTCATGCAATTTACATTTTGGGATATTTACATATTATACTAAATTTAGTTTTTATTTGGATTTAGGTTGTAGCTGATGTTATTTCAGCTAGAGACATCATTGAGTGGTTGCAAAAGAATGGACTTGAGCACCTAATGGACATCTCATCTCATTTGTTCAAACTACTAGTTGGCGGCTTGAAGGTTAACAAGGAAAATGCATGGTTGATTAATTCAGTTCTACAGATAATGATGTCAACATTGATGATATCGCAGAGAAGGGAGATACACCAGCCACATTTTTCTCCATCTTTTGAGTGGTTGTTTCAAATTTATCAGGTTCTTGGTTCATGCGAGTATGATGCCTCAGGATCTAGTCCAAGTGCAGAGTTGGGGCTTCAAGTCCTACTCATGAGTATTCCCCCTATTGACATCTTTGACGTGGTATCTCTCTCCTCCCTCATTCCATCCCATACATGTTTGCTTATGATTATCTGATTTACATGTACGGAAAACAAGGTGTTATAGTTTGCATGGATTTAGTTATGGTACCTGGAGAGAAACGTTGTAGCGAATGAAAAGAAGCGGGTATAGTATGCATTGACTTCTAATAGGATTGTCTAAACCTGTTGCAAATTAAGCTCTATATATATATATATATTGCATTGTGCAAAATACCTTGCTGTCACCTTTCCTTTACTGTACTTAAGGAGATCTACTGTTGAATGTCATTTACAGAATCGGGAAAAGCTTTCATCATTCATTGTGTGGGCAGTTTCTACGGCATTGAAGTCTGAATCAAAGAAAAATTCAAACTTTAGAAGATCCCGTTCCAGCCTGATGTTTGTCTCCGCAGAAACCCCATATGAGGAGACTCTGATCTCAAAACTTCTACGTTGGCTTGTTGCTGCAGTCATTCTTAGAAAACTGTCTTGGAAGTTTAACAATGCAAATTCCAAATTTTTGAAAAGATGTTCTGCAAAATCATTGCAGTTCTTCTTAGAATACATAGAAAATGGAAGTGGGAAAGGCAGCAACTTTGAATTTGATGGTGAAGAGTTAATAGCTGAAACAATTTTTTACCTCCAACAGCTTATTGAATTGGATGGTGCACTATTTTCTTCAGTTGTCTGTGCGCTGCTTCTACTTTCTTCTGGCTCATCCAAACATATGGGTATGCAAGTTATTTCTTACCTGTTCATGATCTAGGCCCTCCGTCTGGGAAATTATATAATCAATTTGTTTTGAGCAACTAATCTGTCATTGACTTTTGTTTTTTTTTTCTTCTAATTTTTGAAACATTGATCAGATTATAAGCAAGGTTACCAGACTGCTCTGGTATCACTATCATCAAACATTGGTTGTCCTCCTGAAGCCAAGTCTGACTGGAGATGGTACGTTCGTTCCTTGTCCAACAACTCCTTTTATCAACTATGAAATTGGTCATGCTCTCATAATTTGATGCACGGGTTGAACAACATGAAGCCAATGTCTTGACCAAAATTATTAAATCAAATTTTAGTTACAATCATGAGAAATGCATATAGTTTGTTCAGGAACTTTCTGCGAAATCAGATTGATGAAATTCTCAGTGTCTTGTAAAATTCTATTGAGTTTTCTCTCCCTTTTAGAAGAGATCTCTGATGAAAACTAAACTGAGGTTGATAGCTTATTTGTTGTCAACTTTTTCCTTTAAATTTGTATGATTGGATAGGACATCCAGTTGCTTATGTTGCAGTTTTACCTGTGTGAAATAGAAATGGAACATTTTGTTGTGACTTGCAGTCTGATATTTCCACTTTTCTGCAGGAGATTTGAGCAATCATGGGAGCGTGGTTCGTTTTATTTGAGCGATTCAAAGAAGATGGAGGAGTATCATGCCTGTCAAACTCTAATGGTGATAATTTCAAACATCCTTGGAAAGAAACCATTAGATTCACAAGTTTTGTCATATGAAGAAGTACAAAATTCAGATGCTTTTGAATGGGAGAGAACTGTTTTAGAACCTGACAACATATGAGGCAAATATAGTCCAATTGTAAATTTGGTTAAAATTTTGATCTAATCTTGTTTATTTTGTTTATTAATTTGATGGCTAGGACTGTAAATCAATCAAGGTGCTTCATCACCTTTTGGCCAAGCTCTTCCTTTAGCTAGATTCAAGCTAAAAAGAGCTCATTTAAAATTAGCCTAGCTTGAGCTCAGCTTGTATCCATCTCGAAAAGTAAATAAGTCAACAACATTATATTAAGCAAACTCAAGAACGAATGGCAAGTTAAGCTCGCAAGCAAGTTTGATAAGCTACGCTTGTGAGCAAGTGAATTAAGTTCAAGCTCTTGCATGTTCATCAGGTCAGCTTATTTATTAAAGCTCGAGTTTGGCTTTACCTTTCGAATTGATTTTGAAATAACTTTTATTAAGCCGAGCATTGAGTAGTTTGCCTGTGTGGCTTACCTCATTTTTAGCGTGATATAATGGTTAATGCATAGCTCGACTCGGAGGCGCATCAAATTATGTTAAATGTCGATTTGATTACTCCAAATCAAATCTGCTGTAGTTAATATATAGCTCGACTCGTAGGTGCATCAAATTATTTCAAATGTCGGTTTGATTACTCCAAATGTCAACTTTGCTGTAGTTAATATATAGTTCGACTTGCAGGCGCATCAAATTATGTCAAATGATGATTTGATATTGTCAACTTTGCAGTAGTTTGTTAAGATGGTTAAACCCAAGGATGCATAAAATAATAGACGGACAATAGGTTCAAGGAATAAATAATGCCATGTCAAGCTTGACCAGTACAATGGGTTTATCTTCAAATTGCGAGTACGCAACTTTTTTTTTTTTCTTCTAAATAGATTATTTATTATTTGAATAATTCTTAAAATTAGTTAACCAATAATACTTCATTCTTCTTATAAAATAAAACTAAAATGCTATTATTAGAGTATTATTTACTTGGTATTCACATCCTTGGGTAATTTTACAGACTTAAGGCACATTATAGCGAAGGGCCAATTGTTGGGATATCAACTCAAGTCACACATCGGAAAAATAAGGAAGATCAACTTGAATATAAGTGTCCATCCAACTTCATTAGTAATGAGGCCTTTTGGGAGGAGTCAAAAAACAAATCCGTGCGGGCTTGGCCCAAAGCGGACAATATGAAGAAATACTAATGTTGAGTTTTCGATGGTATTTGCAGTCCCAGCACCAATCAAGATGTGGCATTGGGTTTTAACTTTGATTCCTACCAGCCACATTGTCATAGGGAAGGTTACTCCTACTGTGTAGGCTACAATATTATCCAATCCATTAATGACCTCTTTTGTATAAAAAAAAGTGTAGCAAAAGGCGCAAGAAAATATAAATAATAATATTGAAATAGCATAGAAAAAGGAACTTAAAGAAAAAGATAATCAACCACAAATTAGATGCCATTTCTGTTTGCTGGAGTAAGCCTGCGACTGGTGTCTTGAAAATAAATGTTGATGTGGTTTTATTTGATAACTCTTTTATTTGTCCGAGATTTGCAAGAGAAGTCACAAGGAAATTTTGATGCTACTATGGCCGAAGCTTTGGCAATCTGGGAAGCGCTCAGTTGGATTAAGAGGTTAGGATGGTTTGAATGTGGAGTTAGAAGCTTAACCTTATATTCATGCAATAATTCTCAATTATACATATTTTTCTTCCTTTGGTTCACTGATTTTAGACTCTTAAGTCTCTAATTTAAGAGATTAGAAATATTACTTTCTTTTGTTTGTTGGTCTGCTAATGGTGCAGCTCACAAATTTGCTTGAGCTAGAGGTAGTAATAGGCTAGTTCAGCCCGCTTGGACTGCCGTTCATTGAATCGCAGTTAACCGAAATCAAACTGCCACTCAACCGTAATTGTCCAAGCTCGAACAAAAATCATGACGAGGTTGATCGAGTTCGGGTTCAAGAAATATATATGAACTGTAACCGCCTTTGAATCATAACAGTTCAAAAATTATTGGTTTGAACTGGTGAGAAGCTTCTATGAACTGTCGGAAATTTAAAAAATTTGCCAGAATATTGAAAAAGCTTGTTGGAACCACCGATTATGAATCAGCCAGAACCGTCAATCCGTTGAACCGTAACAAACCCTTAACTGGCATGTTCATCGCTGGTTCATCGACCTGTCCTCAAACCATCGTAGCGACGGTCTGGTTAAGGTTCATCCAATTGTTGATACGTGAACTAGAATCAGTTTAGCCCAGACAGTGATCACGGGTGGCTCGGTAGAATGGTGAATTTCACCACCATATTGTTGAAATTTTGTAGCTTGATGCTATTTCACTTTTTTTAAAAAAAAAGTTAAATATCATAAGCGAACAAGTGCAAGAAGAGATGCAACTATTACGATTAGTGTAAAATAGTAACTAATACTTACCAGTTCAAATTTCCACCATAAAACAAAATTGTTATATATACTTTCCTCTTGAAAAAATGGTCTATATATTTTGGTATAAAAAAGAAAATGAGGGTTTCATGGCCACATAACACCAAATGAAGATACAGCATGCTTCTCCACCAAATCTACAGAGTTTCTTTCAAATATATACACGACCACAAAACGAACTGTTTACACTTCGGATCAAACTAATGTTGTTTTCCATAAATATAGTACCGTGAAACATTAACAAACTCATACATGTTAAAAGTGATAATGAAAATTAAAAATTTTAACACTCCATCCCTTTCCTCAGTAACACATATAGCTTTGTATAGCTAGTACATTTACGATCTAGATAATAGATCAGGGTTCAAATCCCTCCTAATTTAAAAAAAAGTGATAATTAAAAATTAAATATTTTACACTTCATCCCTTCCCTCCTTAATCTATTCTAAGATAATTTTTGGATTATTGTAGTAAATAATACAATTTATAGTTTAGGTTTAAGTAAATATAGCACATATATTTGGTATTTAAAAAATAGTATAATATGTTTAATACTTAGGAAAATAATACTTTTTGTTGCTATAAAGAAAATATAAGAATATATTAAAAAATAACTCCACTAAATGCTATTTACAAAAATCAATGTAAGAAAATAATTACTTATAGCGGTTGAGTAGTTATACATAATATGGAGAGATTGAACCTTAGCCTATTAAGAAAAGACTAGATGACCCCATCCGAGTTATGAGACTTAGGTACATATCTTCTTCACTCCAAATGAAAGCATGGGGATTTCAATAAAGTTAAGTAAAGCAACCTTAGGCTGAGAAGAGGAAAAAAAAAAAGAAGTATGAGCTACCTTTAAAGACATTAGATTAGGCCGGATCTCATAGAAAGAATGGGCCGACAAATAGAAGGAAGATCACAGACAGATATTACTTAAGCAGTTTCTGATTCGAATACTTTAACTGCTAACAAAATTTGAAATTTCTTAAGGCAATTAGGGCTTTTCTTAAAGCAAAGGCTGATATGATTTGCTTTTCTCGATGTCTAATTCAAATCGCCAACCACAAGACTAAGGGGTCAGGGTTATGGTTCTAGATCCAAAAGAGGATAGTAAGCACCTCTGATTTGAAAAGACATTGAAAAGAGTTCGTAGGCTTGCAACCATCGACTTAGCCATAAAGGGTGACTAGGCAAAACGTGACTTATTACTACCTCTGTCTTTTTCATTTCTTTACATTTTAAACAGCATGCTTATGTTGAAATTTGGTGTTGATAATTGGGTTGGATTAGGTGGATTAAAATATTATTTATATATAACTAAACTATAGTAATCATACTTTACAACTAACCTAAATATACTTTAATTTACCTAACCCAACTAATTAAACTATCAACACTAAACTTCAACCTAAGCATGCTGTAAAATATGTAAAGAAATGAAAAAGACAAATATAGTATATGACCAGGGGACTTAGTCAAAGACCCATAATTTTTTGTCCTATTTATTTTGAGGGTTAATTATAATTTAGTCCATTGGTTTTGGTAATATTAGATATTATACTCCTTCTATTTTAGTAGTATTTTATTTAGTCCTTCTATTTTTCAAATTATGTATTCTCTCTCTTTTTTTTTTTTCTGTTTTCAAAGCCCTTTTGAGTATTGAGTATCAAGGATATATTTATGTATTTGATTATATATATATATATATATATATATATATATATATAAGATCATCATTGGTATTTTTTGCAATTTGATTTGCAGATTTTGTATTAATTTCATGAAGCTGGTTTTTATTCTTATTTTGATTTTTTTTTCCTGGTTTGTTGATGCCAGTAGATATGGATATTGTTTCTTTTTTTATTTTAATTATTTTCTTATTTGATACATTTGATTCTGTTTTACTTTTAGGATATGTTTTTGCTTCTTGCTTTTTTTTGTTTACTTGAAAACTCATTTCAAATCATTTGCTTATTACAAAACCTTTATAGAGAGAGCGAGCAAGTATGCCTGAAAATAAAAGAAATAGAGTTTGGAATAGACAAGGCCGTTGGTGGCGGTGGGTTAAGCTCTTAAAGAAGAAAATGAACAAATTAATTAAAAATAAATGAAACTAATTAAATACATTCAACATGTGTGAAGGCTATTTTTGCTATTTAATTAAATTCTCTCTCGTTTCTATTAGTCCTTCGCAGGCTGCTGTATGTATTTGGCAGTTTTTTGTGACAAGAAGGCCAAATTGTCTAACGATAACAAAACAAAATAACTAACTTGCCTAATACGTCAAAATAGTAAGACTAAATTATAATTAAACCTTCATTTTGATGCATAAACCATTATTGTCTTTAAAAATAGCGAAAAAGTTATCTTCTTATGCTTCTGTTATATGTTGGTTTTTCAATTTTACCCGGTTTCTAAACATCTAACTACGAATATCAAGTAATCTAAATTCAGTTGCAAATGCTCATTAAGGAGGCGATTCTCCCAACCAAATTCTCTTCATTCATAACACCAGAATTTAAAACTAGACTTAGTTAGCATCTTATTCCACTAAGCTAGCTGAACATTTATTGTGAAACTTTGATTGTGTTTATTATTTTTATTTTTTAGATGTGTGTTTTGTCAAAAGCACCAAAAATGAAAAACAATTAAAATCATTTTCTTCTACCGCTTATTAAAATATATAAACTTAATTTATTATTGATTTTAAACAATACAAACTAACTACTTCATCCGTTCATAAATATAAATCTACTTTCCCTGTCACGTTTTTAAGGAGAAAATTAATTCGACTAAATAACAGTAAAAATTGCATATTTAATTTAATTATCTTACTCTTATTATTTGTATTTCTAATACTCTTTCTTCATTAATTAGTTATAAGAGTAAAGATGAAAAATATAAAATATTATATATTCAAAAAGGTAAATTTCAATTTGTGTACAATAAAAAATGGTTTATGAATGGAGGGAGTAGTACATAGTTGATGAGAACACAAATTGAAAATAATAGTTATATAGAGATGACGAAATTGAAAATAAAAATGCGGTTGAAAATCAGGGCTTGCCATTGGGACCAGGGTTGTAGGGATTAGCCGGTTGGCGAGGTGCCTTTTTTTCTTCTTCAGAATAACATCCAGGAAGTGTGTTCCCTGATCTTATACATGGATCAAGCACTCCTGGGTGCAGATATGTTTCGGCCTCCATTTCTCTCACCATGCTTAAGCTAATCAAAATCAAACACAAAATTAAACTTTGCTTGCATCCTGAACCCATCTTTATTGTTATTATTATTACTATTATTATTATTATTATTGTTATCTTAATAATAATTAATGTTGAAGTTGCAACCTTAAATACTTTTTTTTCTTCTAGCTAATTACTAACAATAGGAAACAAACGTTGGTTGTTACAAAATTTAATTATGAATCTATGGTTTAGAAGAAGCGCATACCCCGCTGGTTTGTTACTTTACAGTTTCTTTTTTTAAGATTTAATATACATGTTTGATTGGTTTATATTTTTTATGATTGAAGGCTTGAATAATTTAGGATTTAAAAAACAAAAGAAAATTTATATAATTTATCAATATAACAAAAAAATCTCAATGTCATGTCACAATAATAATGGAAAAAAATAATACGAGTTTTTAATTTCAATGACAATCAAAATACATAACTTGGAAATTATCATATGCTTAATTATATTTGTAGTTATTGTGAATTCTAACTCTTGGAAGATTTGATTTTAAAAGTTATTTTATATCTGATCTTCAAAGATTAGTGACATCGATATTGAGATTAAGAATATTTCTATG
>CATIWJ010319385.1:0-16520 GCA_949640765.1 Croton laevigatus
AAGTAATGTGCCGTGCATTTTATCAGTTACATCTTTATATTATATATATGGCTTATATTGTCTAAGCCTACTTAGCTAAAGGCAATATACTATTTAAATTTTTTTGGGATGTATATGGAAACATCCACCAAAAATAGAATAACAAGTAAAAGAGTTAAAATGAACAAAATAATGAAAAATAAAGCAAATTATAACTTTTAAAGATACATACTTGAAAATACTACCTCTGTTTTTTTCATATCTTTATATTCACTATTTCACCAATACCAATATAAACACACTTTTCACCAATATCAATACAGAAATAATAATAAACAATTACTAACCATTTAAAAATCTTACTTTTTCACCAATACCAATAAAGAAATAATAATAAACAATTACAAAACTTACTATAAATGGAAATGTAAACAACTCAAAAAAACACCAAAAAACGGAAATGTAAACAATTCATGAAAACGGAGGTAGTAATATGCAACAAAAGAATTTTTTTTTTTTGCTACAAGTTTACTAAGGGTATACGATGAGTTTATTATGAGTATAAAATGAGAGAGGGCTCAAGCCCACCCTTGTCATTCAACAAGTCCACCACTGAATATAATCTTAAAGAATATAGGATTATGATATATGTCTCGAATAGAGTCTCCAAATTAACATAGAATTATGATAATAGTCCCTACAATATTATAATCACATAGGATGTCCGAATAGAGTTTCCACATTAACCTAGATTCATGATAAAACTGCCGAGTAGAGTTATATAGACATTAAATTAAATTAGTGGATTTCTAATTAAAATTGAGATTCCCAGCGTTGAATTGATTTTAACTACTATCATTGACATCAATATTGTACATTTAATTTTTAATTTAGAAAGTAATTAAGTTAGGTTAACTTGTAAGGAGAAGGGAAAAAAATCAAACATTCTTATTATCTACTTGAAGTATTTTTGGTCTCTTCCGCAAGGAAAAGAATGAAAATATATAGGATAATTAATTTATGATTAAGGTCTAAATTATGAGATAATTAAATTTAATTATATCACGGTTTTATAACATTGATATTGTATAGGTTGAATTAAATTCATCAATTCTATATTATAATCCTACACGATGTAATACATCTCCTGTAGGTTATTAAATTAATAACCTATACTAAATAAAAATATAAATATGCTACATTAATTTAATTAAGCAGTCTAAAATTCACAGCCCATGAAAATTTACAAGGATATATGAAAATTTCTTCTTCTAAATCCATAGGTCGTGGGAAATATCTATTGGGAGTGAATAATTAATTTTTTAATAATTAAAATAGAATCTATTTAACATATGTGGCCATTATTCAACTTTACTTCCAAAATATTAGCAGTATAGCAAATAGCTTACTTTTCTATTTACTCAATTCTCTCTTACGGTATCAGAACTATAACAAATTTCAATGAGTTGTTTGTTCTTCAACAGCCCCAGTTTCTGATCTCAAAATGTCTTCCAGTAACACCCCAGCACTAATATTTTAGTGCAATTTAACCCAGCCTCACAATTGCCTATCAAACTCACAAGCAGTAGCAACTCGAACGATTGCAGACTTTTCGACGGCTATTTCATCGTCCAACTAGTAAATGGTTGACGAAGACTTTGGTACCAAGAGACTTGGCATGACAAGGGCTAGCCAGTGGTCATCTCTCCTCAGTCCAAACCTTGTGAGCTAAAGGAGAAAAAAGACAGGAAATTTGATTTTGATCTTCAATTGTTTGAAAAAGATATAATTTGATCTACAAATTACATTTTGGCCCAAAAAGGTTAGTGTGATTCATGCACAAATTTTCGAAATGTGAAGTGTTAATTTGTTGAAAAAATTGGAACTTAAATTGATAAATTATGTACCCGCAATAATTAAGCTAACACTTAGAAAAGGATGCAAATGTTAGGTGCATTTTTTATCCTTAACAAATAAATTTTTTTTTTTTATGTTTAATTAGATAACCAAAATTAAAAATAATTTCTTGGTTGTTTTTTAATTAACCTAACCAAACCTAATATTTGACAAACAAATGCAAGTACACGTGAACTCCACAAATTTACCTCTACAATAAAACCCAGGGTGATAGGTTTCACATGGCCGAACCGCTAAATTAACCTACTCACATGCATCCAACCAGTCCCATTATACCAGAGGAAAGTGAAAACTGAAGAAGTCAAATATGTAAAAGGAGTGGTCCACTTTGGGCAAAAACTCTTTTGAAAGATTCGCCTAGACCTAGTAGCAAAAAAAATGCTGTTTCAAAACAGAGTCAGCTTTCGCTAGGAGATGCAAAGCTTCTTCACTGATCCAGGCCTCTGTGTGTAGTGTACCTTTTTACTAATACTGTACCTTTAAACCCCACGCCTGAACGGCGCCGATTGCGACTTCTCTTCCACTGCCCCGTGGCTGGCTATGTATGCCTATTGCATTGTATTGGCCTTTTGCTGTTGCGGAGCCACCGCAGTTATCCGTATTTAATACATGGATTTTTGACAGACAACTGCTCCATCTCCCCCATACTTTATGTCGTTTTTACTGTACATGGCAATGGTAATCATGACGTCGGTAAATAATTATATTTTACACTCTTTATTACTTTCTTCTGTCTCTCCCTTAATAAAAGGAGTTTTTACAAAAAATTCAATTTTTTTTATTTAAGAAATAGTCGACAAATTACTTCTTCAAAACAAATCCAATCCTTAAAAAAAAAAAAATGATGAAAAGTTCATTTATAATAATTTTATATTCAGTGTACCAATTAAAATTAATTTATAATGAGTTTATGATTAGTTGGATTTTTTTTTGGGTCAATAACCTACTACTTCCGTACTTTATATTTATTATTTCACCAATATCAATAAAATCAGTTTTTCACTAATATCAAGACAGGAATAATAATAAATAATTATAAATTCTTTAAAAAATTTACTTTTTCACCAATATTAATAAATAAATAATAATAAACAATTATAAAAACTTACTATAAATGAAAATGTAAAAAATTCAAAACTACACCCAAAAACAAAAATATAAAGAATCACAAAATACGGAGGTAGTATAAAATAAATCATTTTATAAGTTTCAGAGTAAAACCTTACTATAATGTTGTTTTAGATAATAAAATTTCATTCTTATTACATAATTCACAATGTAGTACCATTTATTCCCTCCAATTTGAAAGTAACATAAGATCAAATTATGATATTTTCTCCATATATTTTAATTTCATTCAAACATTAAACAGTTACACGTAGTTTACAGTTAATTTATCACTAGTTGATTAAAAAATAGTCTTCTTTTTTTTTGGCCTTTAAAAAAATAGTCTTTTTAATTGAATTTATGTGGGAGTTGTTAGAAACCGGTTAGCACGGAAATAAATAAATAAACTTTATTGATTAGAATTGCAGAATAATTACAATGAATAAATCAAAACAAAAATAAGTAATTATTACCAACAAACTGAACTAAACCTTTAACCGAAAGAGAAGAGGATGAAGGAATCGAAACCTGTATGAACAGTCTCTTTAAGACGAAATTTGTCCGTGCAAACTAATTTAATTTCTGGCTGTGGTTTAATTGAATTCAGATTGGATTCAGTCTTTGAATGTGGATTAGTAAGTCCAATCGGTCTGACATTCGCGACGCGTACGACATGCAGGCATGCCATGATGTATGTTTATATTGTTATACCTAACAAATTGGTCTTTCAATATAGACCACTCTACCATCCTATTATTTTTTCAATGTGGGATAAGTCATTTTAGAACTCATTTAAACATTGTCCCAAGCATACTTTGAGATTCAATTTTTCATTTACCTTAAATTCGTTTTGAGCATATTGCATATCGTTGGAAAGCTCTCATTGCGTAGAATACGTTGACCCATTTCACGTTATTCAAAATATAATATTTTCGTTAAATAATTATGCTCAAAGTTAAGCAATTAATACACCAATTTTCCAACATGAGTATATAAACATTTTAATTTGTTAAAAAAAATAAACAGCCTATGCCCAAGTGGTGACCCAATTCAACCGCCGGCCCAGCCTAGATAACCTTTATCGTTTCCAAATATTATTTGTCCAATACCTTTCAGTGAAATAGTATGATATTAAGATTTTGAGTTTGATTAGTACTAATTTAGTATTAAGGGAAGAGCTAATCCTTTTTATGTAGCTCATATTATTATCTAGTTTATTAGTGGTCTGTTCTATATTTTAAACAAAAAAATTCTACAGTAATTCTACAATTCTCTTTATTTAACTCAATAAATTTATTCACACTACTGTACATCTTTGTTTGTGAAACAAATTTAGGTGACATCTCTTGTCATTCTCAGAGAACCAGTAAAATATTTTCATAAGCCTCATTTATTAGGGAAAAAAAATGCATTAGAGTTAAAAAAGATTGGAGATAAAATTGGGTCAGTGAGAAAAATAGTATATTGAGGAGTTTTTTATGGTAGTAAATGGTATAAAATTTCTAATATTAAGTAAATAGTATATTTAAAAATTAAAACTCAATTATATCCTTATTAATCAAGACACACGTTGGACAAATTATTGAAACAGAAACAACCGAAATAAAAAATGAAAGAAAAAACGGAAACAAATTCTATCCAAAAATAGCCTCATCTTTTCTTCTTCTTCTTCTTTTTCTCGATTTTTTACTTTGCTTACTGGTATATACAGTATATATACATCATATAAGTCCAAGGAAAGAGAAAAAATTTAATGGCGGGTATGGTTTTAAGGAATAATAAGATGAGATGTGACAATATATACGAATCATATATACTGGTACATAAGTCCTATATAAATCATATATATATATATATATATATATATATATATATGACTCACGTACTTACAAATATGGATCGTATATACCTATACATCTCCTCTTATTCTTCCTCAAAATCTTAGCTGCCATATGCTATTCTTTCTTCCAAAATATTAATATATATACCTCATATATACATTATATATAGGGAAATTTACAAAAAACCTTCATAGATTTTATTCTATTCTATATTTTTCTCCATGTTTTTTTTAGTGGATAAAAATATCCTTGCATTTTAATTCCATTGAAAAAATATATATTTCTGTCTAATTTTTCTATTAAAATAACGGTAGAATGATTAAAATATAATTTTACGAGCCCTTTTAAAAAAAGTTCAAGAAATAATTGTTATTTTAATTTTTCCTTCCTCCATTTCCTGCCATTCCTATTTTCTTCTTCTCATTCTTCCATCCTTCCTACCACCACCATTTCATAATACAACAATCAGAACAATTAAATTTCCATCTAAATCAATTTCCACTTTAAAATTTAACAATTAAATTTGGACACAATACATAATTTGCAAAAGTACAAGAATAAAATCCATCATCGAATATTCACTGTAACTTGCACAAACCCGGAAATCACTTCTTTAGTAAAGGAGCACAAACCCAACAATCACTTCTTTAGCAAAGGAACTCCAAGAATCAATCATGCATGCAATGTAGAGCCAATTCCATTTTAAGGGTAAAATGAAAAACAACAAATTGATAGTCCCTTCCCCAAATCGCACTTATCTTTCTGGAAGAACACTACCGTTATTCGATTCCACTAATCAAGATACCACCGAAATTAAAGATGGAGCAACTTCCAAACTGAAATCGAAAAGCCCAACTAATATAAGGAGCAATTTCCGATTTCCAACCGGCGACTAGAAGCGATTTTCTGATCTAGTCCAAGGAAATCAAGAAGCCAACTGAAAAATTAAGAAATACTTGAAATGATTCTTCAAATAAAAGAGAATCAAATTGAAAACTAAAAACTCCCTTAACTAAGTAGTAATCAGTAGTAATATTCTGGTTATCATCCAAAGGCACATGCAAATTAGCCCTTACAAAAACCTTCTGAATCAAATGCCTAATAGTGGCCGGAAAGGGAGGAAGAAGAAAAGAAAATAATAAAACAATCCCTTAATTCTTGAAATTTTATAATTGGGCACGTAAAATTATATTTTGGTCATTCTGCAGTTATTTTAATAGAAAAAATAGATAGAAGGATATATTTGTCTAATGAAATTAAAATACAAGAATACTTTTGTTTACTAAAAAAAAGACATGGAGAAAAATATAAAATAAGTTAAAACTCATGTAGTTTTTTGTAATTTTTCCGTATATATACCAGTATATGGGTATATACCGGTAAATAGTATATATGACATATATACTAGTATATACAACTTCTCTTCTTCATCTCCAAAACTTTATCCGCCATATAAGCTATCTCTCTCCACCAAAAAATTACATAACAATATGATAATCATATAAATCTATCACTGAACAATACAATATCATACAAATCAACCACAAAAAAAAAATAAAAAAAGAAAGGAAAAGCCGATTGTTGGCGAAGAAGAAGTAGCAGCAAATGTGCCTAGGAAAGAAAAAGAAGAAGAAGAAGAAGAAGAGGGAATTACGTTCTGCAATCAATTACGGAAAAAATTAGTATCAATTATGGAAACGGTTGTTTTTTATTTTAATTAATTGAATAATATAGCATAAATAAGTCAAATTACCTTGATATTTATTTTATTTTACAAACTATGTGCCATTTACCATTTTAATATTTCAAAATGTGCGAGTTTCTTATATTTTCGATAAAATTTTACTTGGATGACTGAAATCCGTTAAAATTCCGGTTCAACAGAAGGTAAAAATTACACAGGCCAGCAGGAGTTTTGGGCCTAAATCGCACACAATTTGCGCACTTGTGGGTGTTAGTTGTTGAAGTCACTGATTAGGCCACGAGGCCCATCAGTCTTGGATGTACAAAAAACCCAAGCCAAATCCATCATACGCACGTATCAGTACATTATGATTATGTAATTTATAAATTATATAGTAATTTCATGTATATATATATATATATGCTATTTTTTTAACTTGTAATTCAATTGTGAATATCGACCAATCAAACTTTAGAAAAGAAAAAAAAAAAGTGAAAGAGGAATATAATAACGGAAGTTTGACAATTGAGGTCGTAGACACATTATATAATTGATTTAAAGTGGTTTTTACTATCACATCTGTACCTATGATAACAAAGCTTACTGCTCAAAATGATTAGCTCTACATTATGGAAGAAAAACAATTAAAGTTACCTTGATTGAATTTTACAGCACCAGCACATGATTCTCAATCATTACATTACGTGCCTCCATTTTTTTTTTTTTAATACTTACAAGTGGGGAGAGGTAGGGGAATAAAACTATATAGGGATTTGAACTTGGGTGTTTTGGCATTAGGTAATAGAGCATTAACCGGTTGAGCCAACGTCATCTGCACCTACCTCCATTTAACTTAATTTTGAATTGAAAACAAATAGTTTCATATTATTATTAGGGCAATTCTATGGCTCGTTTGAGAACTTCCAAAACTACAGCATTTTGATCTTTTTTTTTTAATTTTTTTTTCCGATTCGCACAGTAGATTATTGATACTGAGTTCTGAGATCAATTTAAGTGGATTGCAGTTGACAAATATCCACTTTGTATTATAAATTTCAAAAGACTGCAAATTCAACGATCCTAATTATTTTATGTTAATTTATAATATAGAGCTGTGGGCAACTGAAATTGATTTTGGGACTCAGTATAGACAATTTACCATGTGATTCGAGAGAGTAAAGGTAAAAATAAATAAAAATAAAAATCATTATTTGTCTTACAGTCTAATAACTTTTATTATTAATAATAGGTTTTTGATAAATTAAAAATTAGTTAATTTGATCTTTATAAAAAATATTATGCAAGCAGTTAAAAATTACTTTAAAAAATTATTTTACCGAATATTACATATATATATTAGTCAAAACACTAAAACTACTAAAAAAATGTGGAATACATTCTTTAAGCTACTAGTCAAACGTTATATACATATATTTGCATGCGTGTGGGCACGGGACTAGAAAATATTTCAAAATTCAAGCAATATATATATCAACGATGAACCGTAAATAAATAAAATAATATTGTAG
Source organism: Croton laevigatus (assembly GCA_949640765.1). Classification (NCBI taxonomy): domain Eukaryota; kingdom Viridiplantae; phylum Streptophyta; class Magnoliopsida; order Malpighiales; family Euphorbiaceae; genus Croton; species Croton laevigatus. The sequence goes on from CATIWJ010319385.1 coordinate 8,058, forward strand.
ATAAGGTTACACTTTACAATTCAAAATAAAAAACTTAATTAAACCATATTAACTTACTAACGCATGATGTAGAAAAGCATAATGGGTAGAGGCAGGTGCAGTGATATTCGTGTATTATAGTGTCGAAGCACTAATTAATTTAGCATTAATATAGTATTATATCGTTAATAATGTGGTATATAGGGAATAGTACCTTGAAGCTGAAGTGTTATCCAAATGTTCCCCATGCATATTTGGCCATGATAATAACAGTTTAAGTACATATTCATTAGGAGATGTCATTGGTGAGGAGGTCCTACGTTCTAATATGTATTGTTGGGAGGTTAAGTGGCATCCACAAACACTATTTGTTCTCTCTTGATGAGTTATTGTCCTTCCTACATCCACTCTAGACAATCTTCCCTCTCAATTCTCTGTAACGTTTCTATCATCAAGTATAATGGGATTGGTTGTATGAGATCACTCCAATACTTATGAAGTTTGCTAATCTAAAGGTTGTAGTAGAATAACAAAGAAGTAAGTTTAAGAATGTAAGAGCGTCTTTGACCTCTTTTCAACTCCATCTTTTATATTGAAGTTGAATGATGGTAAAAGTAATTACGTTTTTAAGGACATATTTTCAGTTATAGAGAATTAATCCCTCCCTGATATTCAAACTATACATAATTAACTACTAGTATCAAGAAAGGAATTAAGTGTTTTGTGTCAAATATGTAAGATCCTTAAGAAAAAAAATGATAAGAGTATTCTTTATTTTAGAAATACTGAATATATTAAAACCTACTTGTGCTGATGAAGAATTAAACTATTTTTTTTAAAAAAATAAATTATGATGTAAGATGATGCATAAATGTCAAATAACCAAAATGTTAGTAGTTTCAAATAGCAACTTACACAAATTGTCGGTGAGGCCAACAGAGTGCCTTACAACTAAACTAAATTTTGAACAAATGAAATTATCCCCTTCAAATTTGGCAATAAACAAGAATTTTGCACTTGATGTGAGATACCAATAACATGCATGTGCAAATGAGAAAATCCCATTGGTAAGTAAGGAAAGTGCCACGTGGAATAGTTCCACGTGTTGGGTGGAGGTGAAGAGTTGCCATAGACCTTTCAATCACTATCTACCAGTCCAAATCCTCTCTTTTAAAATATTTTAAGAAATTTTTTTTTTAGAGCGGTTTAAAAAAAAATTAATTATTAAATTAATAAAAAACCAACTAACATGCCTTGGCCTTTTAATTTTGAGGATAGCTACATTTCTCGCCGCGAAAATTGTTTTACAAACTGTTTTACTCTATAACTTCTCATATGTTTACTAAAATTTTTTAAGAAATTTTAAAATATTATAAAAATGCTTAACATTAACAAAGACACTCACGTTACCCCTTTTTTCTTTTTTTTTTCAAATTTTCATTTTCTTTTCCATTTCTCTCAAAAGTAGTTGATAAAAGATCGATCCTCCACTATCTAGAATCAACGGTTTCGATTTCTTTCCAAATCAAAAATCGACGGCCGAGATGGATCTTGGAACGACAAGAGAATCATGCAAAAATTCTCCATGTGAGCCCGTAACTATCAAGATTCAAGTAAGCAAACTAACGGATGATACGGCCTCTCTTACGGGGGACAAGTGGCAACGGGAGAGGTGTCAGTATGCCATGTCAGCAAAAAGGAGCATAGGGATTGTTTGGTAATGTGAAATTTCGCCGGAGTTTGCGGCTAGGATGATTTGCCTACTTTATATTGGGCTTTGGGCCTACATAGGGCAGTAAGGTTTGATTTAGAAGGCAAAAGCATGTGCTTGTGTGAGTGTCGAGAGAATTTTTGGTCCAACTTATCATCCGTTAAAATCTATTGTGGAATACATATGACTATATTAAATGTTAATATTGCACAATTTCTGATATGCCTAATGTGTGCTGCATAACTAATTAATGCATTCTTGTATGAGAACATTCAATTTTTATGTTATGTATGCCTTTATTATTAGGTTAAACTTTTTTAAAAAAATTTATAAATATAATAATTGAAATGTAATTTTTAAGAAAAAGTTAAAGAAATTTTAGTATGAAAATGCATTTCCCAATAAAATCTTCATAATGTTATGGTGCTTATCAATGGATTCACATTTTTCTTTAACAAAATAAATTATGAGAAGACTGTCTTAAAGAACAAATATAATTAACATGAATCCAGTTATAAAAGGGGTTAAATCAAGCTAATTATTGGCGATAAGTAATTGCAATCTTAAAACCAACCAATGGTGTGGGATCGACCAAAAGAAAGGAAAGATGTCTACTTCACGCATAAATAATTAAGAAAAGAAATATGCAACTTCACAATCACCCAGTTGATGCATTTCAAATCCTTTCATGATTTTCTTCCAATAATAAAATACATCAGATAATATAAAAATTTTAGATTTTCTTTTTTTTTTTTTAAAGATCATAAAAATTTTGATGTTGGTAACGAAGACAAGCAAAACTGAGGGACCCGTAAAATCCAAAAATTTATTTTGCCACCATAAAATGGTAACTAATTATACAGCGATGTTTGTGGACTTTACTTTTAATTATTTTAATTAATCTCCGCCATGGCCGGTGTCGACTGTTTGTCTATGGGAAATAAAAAAAAAAAAAAATCAAACAGGTTTTTTCAACGTCTACGTTTTCCAAATTCAATGTCGGTATTTTTGTTAAGCTTTTCTTTTAATTTTCTACGTTTAATTTCACGTGTGATGGATATAATTATAAACATGATTTTTTTGAGAGAAAATTATAAACATGACTTAGTCAAAAAAATAACCTAATCAATAAAATTAAAATAAACTCTGTAACCTTGAAAATAAAATATTTTTTGGAATATGTAAAGTATCGTTTGGTTGAAAATAAATAAATTAGAGAAGTGTCACTTTTTGGAAAATTGATAAATTCATTCTACTTGCCGCGAAATACACATGATAAACTTTCACTACATAAGGGAAGTAACTTTTCGAGTTATATGAAACTGCAACTCTTTGATTAAAAAGTGAAGGATTTATATTTTTATGAAATAATCAAAATATAGTTACTTTAATTATATGAATACTATTGTCTTTTAAAATTTAAAATAAGCTTATTCTTTTGGCAAATTGATTTTAATATCAAACGATTTTAAATTACAAATACACTCCCCGAAGTCCAAAAGGTGGCCTAGTGGTAATGCACCTCTTTTCTGGGATCTGAGATCCCGGGTTCAAGACTTGTTAATCCCCTTCCCCATATCCCCCAAGTAGAATAGAATATCTATGTAAAAATAAATAAATAAATACACTCCCCGTTACCTAAATATAAAGTTAAAGTTAAGGTATGTTAAAAAAAAAAAAGGGTTAAAGTTGAGGAAGAGGAAAATAGATGGTTGCTTTACCATTCTATCCCAATGGCCGTGGAATGTTTGGTACCGATGTTTACGGATTCTAGTAATTTTCCACGGAGGGTTAACAAGGGAAAAAAAGAAAAGGGAAAAAGGAACAGACGATAATGGAATTTTCGTTTGATACTTTTTGGGTACTTTTTGACTGTAATTTCTACTATATGTGTTTGCTCAACGGCCAAAACTACCCAAATGTAAGGGAATCCCGTAAATCCAGAAATCACGAAGCACACAATTGGACCCACCTGTTTTAGTTTCTTCTTCCCTTTCTTTATTTATATAAACTCTCACTCCTCCCTCCATTTCTCTCACACACTCACTCTCTCTTCTTTTAATTCTCTCTCACCAAATTCCACATATGGCAACCCTTTCATTACCTCTTCTTCTCCTCCTCTCTCTCTTAACCCCATCCCTCATTTTCTCTTCCCCGGTTCATGACCCTCAACTTGTTGTACAACAAGTACACAGGTAAGTTATTAACACTTCATTTACTATATGTATATTGTATGTTGATGTTATTAGTATTAATGTGTACTAAAATGTGTTACATTTTCCTCTTTTTTAGGGCTATTAATGATTCTAGAAGGAATTTGGGTTATCTCTCTTGCGGAACCGGTAACCCCATTGACGATTGCTGGCGGTGTGACCCTAATTGGGAAAAAAACCGTCAGCGTTTGGCAGATTGCGCAATTGGATTTGGGAAAAATGCCATTGGAGGAAGAGATGGGAGAATATACGTTGTGACGGATTCTAGCAACGATGACCCTGTAAATCCTAAGCCAGGGACATTGAGGCATGCGGTGATACAAGACGAGCCATTATGGATTATTTTTGAACGTGACATGACAATTCAATTAAAGGAAGAGTTGATAATGAATTCTTTCAAGACCATAGACGGAAGAGGAGCTAGTGTCCATATAGCGGGTGGTCCGTGCATAACTATACAATTCGTGACCAACATTATAATTCATGGTTTACATATACATGATTGTAAGCAAGGAGGGAATGCTTATGTGCGAGACTCCCCACAGCATTATGGGTGGAGAACAATATCAGACGGTGATGGAGTGTCGATATTTGGTGGAAGCCATGTGTGGGTTGATCATAATTCATTGTCGAATTGTAATGATGGATTGGTTGATGCAATTCATGGGTCCACAGCTATTACAATTTCAAACAATTATATGACCCACCATGATAAAGTTATGTTGTTGGGTCACAGCGATTCTTACACTCAGGACAAGAACATGCAAGTCACTATAGCCTTCAATCACTTTGGAGAAGGCCTTGTTCAAAGAATTCCAAGGTAAATTTGAAAAAAAAAATTATAGTGCTTTTTTTTTAGAACTGTAAAAAGTGCAGTAAATAATTATAGTTTATTTGAAAATTTGCAGGTGTAGACATGGGTATTTTCATGTGGTCAACAATGACTATACACATTGGGAAATGTATGCTATTGGAGGAAGTGCAAACCCTACAATCAATAGTCAAGGAAATAGATTTCTTGCTCCTGACAATAGATACAGTAAAGAGGTAATTTTTAACTGAATTAACTGACTTTTCATAGTATTTCTTTGGAGGATTTAATGTATTTAAAAAATTACTGGGATCGCAGGTTACGAAACATGAGGATGCACCTGAAAGTGAATGGAAGGGGTGGAATTGGAGATCAGAAGGAGATTTAATGATGAATGGTGCATTTTTTACAGCATCAGGAGCAGGAGCTTCTTCAAGTTATGCTAAAGCTTCAAGTTTAAGTGCTAGACCATCTACGCTTGTGGGTACTATTACAGTAGGTGCAGGTGCCCTCGGTTGCAAGAAAGGCGCTCGTTGTTGACCAAGATTTTCGATTAATACCGATTATTATAACATTAGTTAAGTTCATAATTACATCTAAGCGATTTGATCATGCATCTTCTTGATTAATTAGGAAAGTGATTAGAAGACGTCTAAAAGAAAATGTGGAAGGGAGGGTGAAGAAAAGTCCACTGCTGTCTGTCCCAACTTTGGTTTTTTTTTTTTTACTTTTGTGTCTTTTATGGGATTTCTGATCTAATTCCCTTTTAATTTTTAATCATTTTGCTTCTTTTTTTTTTTTTTTAAATTTGTATTCAACTTTGATTATTACAACCTCTGGCTTGTTACTCGTAGAACCATTAGGGATTCTGTTATGAGAATCTTATTATTAATGGGTTTTATAGAGAAAAAAAAGTTTAGAAGTGTTGATATTTATATATAATTAAGATTTGTCTATTCCTATTGTTTTGGTTTGTTTCTGTGTCTTTTACTAAACAATGAAAATTGACAACCTTATAAAAAAACTCCAATTGCAAATGAAGAAAGAAGAAACGTTTCGACCATATGTATATAGATATATTACTTTTTTTATTAGAGGCATAATCACGTCATGCACGAGGGGAGAGGGGGCTTCAAAGTTGCAATCCAGCGCATTAGGGTGAACATGCTGTAGTACTTCAATTAATGTGGTACTAATGGTGAAAGCAACAGCTAAAATTATTAAGGTTAACCATTTCCAAATGTTAAAGTTTAAAGAAAGTGACAAACAAACTAATTTATATTCCAAGAAAGAATCTCATGCAAAAATACAAAATATGTAAATTCAATTCAACTAACTCAAACCAAACCAATCAATTTTAATCTTACCAAACCTATGGTTTTTTTTACTTTTTACCATTGAGTATAATTGGTCTTTCACCAATGCAATTAAAACGTTCAAAGTTTAAAGCACAAGAAAATGGGTACTAATAGAGGAAGTAATAACAAAAAGAGGTCTAAGGAAAAGGGTCCTACCGATTTGATATGTTGAGAGGAGGAAAAAAAGGGAAAAGCACATGCAATGTAATCTGTTTATTTATTAATTAACTTCTTTTGATGGGATTTTGGTCTCTTGTTGGACTGATTAATTCTAGGATTTTTACATCTTTGACAAAGTTGTACTCAATCTTGTGATAGAATCATTTGATTTAATGGTGATTAATGGGATATAGCATTTCACATGTAAATATTGAGTGGGCAGGTTATTTAATATATATGCATCATCAAGCACCCATTCATAGCTCGTTTCTAGATTTTGTGCTAAAATATTCTGGTAAAACATTCTTTTAAAAATATCATAAAATTACCTATGACTAGTGGGATGAGATATCTTGTCTTCAAATTCTAATTTTATGAATTAAAAAAATTGAGTTGAGAGAGAGCGTTCTCTTAATGGATCACAACACTACAGAATTTGAATTAGTTGATTCACATGATTTAGTATCCTAAAACCGAGTGGAATGTAAAAAATATATTATAAAATTGAACAAAATAGTTTGAGGTCTTGTGAAAAACTATCTACTATAGTAATAGTAATAGAATACAGATAGTATAATTGTTTCATTATAAAAAAACCTACTCCATATCATATCTCTAGCTTACAATGTTCATGTGACGATATCTTCTCTAACTTCAATACACAAATTTTAAAATTAAACTTGAATTTCTAATATTAATTTATAACCCATTATTATTATTTTCTCCATGGCTTCAGTCCAAAGTAATCAATAGCTAATTGCAATAACTAAACTTAATCAGAACGGTGTATCCACCTAAACCCATCAATTATTATTCAAATAGCTAACTGTAAGATACTGCAGCCGCATCAGATGATGGTGAGCCGGAAATCAGACAACGTATGAAGCTTACATTACATGGCTGGCCCGAAATTGAGGAAAATGAAGTGGGTGTGATTCAGATAGGGCTTTCATTGGGTCCACTCCCACTCAATGGACCACTAGCCACTAACAAGAATTCTGGTTGCTGTCTCTTCTCTTCTAGTTTTAATCCTGCTTAGCCAATGCACATGCTAATGCTATGCCAATTGCCTACTACGGGAAACAACATTAATTAAAACCCTTAATGGTAGTTTTGTTTTGAATTTAACAAAGATTGGTCTAAAATGGGATTAAAAGTGAGTTGAAATAATTGAAGTGTTAATGGTTATGAAGGCGGAGCAGAGCATGTGGCAGACAATTAGTGGAAATTGACCTAACGTGAGAGCAACTCCGGGTTTGAGAGTGTAGACCACATAACCATGATTTTGACCTAATTGCAAACCTAATCGGCCTTTTTTTTCTCTTTTTTTCAATAACATTTCTTGTTGATGGAGAGTCATTAGAAATGTCCAAGACTATAGCGCATGTTAAAGTTTAGCGGACAACTTTTCAATTTGATTGGTTCTAAATTCTGTTTAAACGGTTAATTATTGTAATTCTAATTATATAATTTTTATGTTGGTGGTTCTATTTTTTTTTATTAATCTATGAGTTGTCTAAGTTTATATATGTTTATGATCTATATTTAAATTGCTAATTTCGTGTATTATAAGAAAATGTGTTGCAAGTGGAGTATTTTTACCTCACGTAGAATTAAACCTGATACTCTTGAAATTAAGAAGGCACATACACACTAATTAAGGTGTTCAAACTTATGTCCGTTTTTTACTTTGTTTTGCTCATTTACGATAATAAAGATATTTTTCTTAGCAGTGGCTTGCGCTTGATTTAGCTCTATTCAACCAAATACAGGATTTGGAAAAAATAAGAAGAGAAAAGAACCAAATATAGAAATAAATGTTCTAACAAGAAGATGTGCGCAACTTGACTAGTTGATCTTTTAATGAAAACACACTTGCATTATAGACAAATCTCTAAACAGCATTCTACATTCTAATATTCATCAGCGCATAATTGTCAAAGGATGAGATTGCAAGCAAGAGAGCTACAACTCTTAGAACGCAAAAAGTGGAAGTGATATATTTATTTTAGTAATTCATTCACAAGCTCAAACAAAAACTCATATTAAGTCTCTATTGAATCTAGGTAGATTATTGATTTAAATTTAAAGAAAAAAAAGTGAACAGATGATGAAGGTTTGCCTCGTGCATAGGTCAATATAGTGGTAGTCTATTCAGCGAATCTTTGAATTTGTATTGTATTGCTTAAAGGTAAAGGCATTCTCTACCAGCTCTCTCTTCCATTATTGCTT
>CATIWJ010319448.1:0-17153 GCA_949640765.1 Croton laevigatus
AAGCTCCTTCACATCTAGTTATGGTATTCACAAGCAAGTTTAGATCTAACTTTGGAGTCACCCTCTTTGGTTGCAATCTGAAACTCTGGATGATTTGATTGGGGTTGCAACTTGCAAGTGGGAGATGCCACTATAGTTGTAGTAAGAGAGATCATTTACTCACAACCAATGACATTATCTTTCATTTGTATTTAAATGTATATACAATTATACACACATTTGAGGAAGAGAATTTTTTGGGTGTTGTAAATGCAATGAAGGGTAGTTTTTGTTTATTTATTTATTTATTTATTTATCTTATGGTTTGACAAAAATATGGCTAAATGTATAATTTCTCTCCTAAATTATTGATGTTCTGGGTCACCCAAGGGAGACCTAAAGGATAGCTGGTGTCCTCTTCTTCCCGATCCGATCCTGCAAAAAGGGAGAAAGGAAGATCGGGCGATGCCCTTAGGCATCCACTCCGTTGCTTAAATTAGTAGGAGATCGGCTAATAATATTAGAGTGGACAGAGAAGAGAAAAAATGTTACCCTTTGTGGAGGAATGTTGGCTATTTATAGTGGAGCTGGGGCATACTTTTCATGTAACTGTCAGAGCACAATTTTCCCATGCTATCGGACACGTGGCACACAATGGGACTTGGCTGACCTCTGGTTGGCTGTTCTCTAGTTGGCCGATCTCTAGTTGGCCGACCTCTGGTGGGTCGATCTCTGGGACTGGGCCGACCTCTGGTTGGCCGATCTCTAGTTGGCCGACCTCTCCAGGCGGCGGTATAAGCTGCTTATGGTTGATCTCAAATGGGCGATATCATCAATTATGCATGAAAAATGATGTGCTTGTGAAAGATCAAATATGCATCACATTTCTAAAATGTATGGTCTTACAACTCAACTTATAAAAATGCACAATTTTGTGCATTTATCAAACAAAATCTAGAAGAAATATGAATGATTTGACATTTGCTTTTCAATGATAAAAGTGTAAATCTAAACTACACGAACCATTTGTCAGCATGCGAGGGGGCAAATCGACTCACTTTAGCAAAGTTCGGGTTGCAAATTGGTTCAACTCAAATGTTTAGGTGCCATTGGATTTTTCATGTAAAGTAATGGCGTAAAATATACATGTACTTGGCAAAATTTTATAATAAAAATTATTTAAAAGTAGCCTTTTAGTAATTTCACAAATAATTAGTGATGAATTGAATGTAAATTGGATATAAGGTCCTCCTTGTCCAACATAAGCAAATTATAGAGATGGTATAACGTATCTTTTATTGAAATTCAAAATTGTATGAAACAAAAGAAGTAAAAGGAAATTCTCTAATACAGTTGACCGCCAATACTTAGGATGGGTCACATGGTTAGGTTAAAGGACGATTTTAATAGATAAAATATAGGGAAATTATATTTTTCTAAATATCAAACATACGGTGCTATTTTCTTAAATATTAAATATATGTATTATTTAATTAAAACTAAATTTTATTATACTATTTAATACAATAATTCTTGTTTAAATATCAAACTAGTCAACTACTCGTAAATCTAAAATTAGGTGAGAAAATAATTAATCATTCCAAAAAATTAATTTTCCTTTTTTTTATGGAGCAAAAGTCAATTTTTATTAAGTATAAATAGAAATTTTCAAGAAAACGTGTGGAAAGGATGTCAAAGAAATATTAATTTGCATTAAAAGACAAAATATAGGATCGAAATTTTCTAATTTGATGTGAGGGAACTAATTTTGCTGACCTTTTATTGTTCAATCCTTACGGCCAAGGGCGGACCCACGTTGCGCCGAGAGTGGATGTCCGCCTACACTCATTAATATTTTATATTTAATTTTTATTATATATTTAAATATATTTTTTTTTGCCCACCCTCGTAAAATTCTCGGTCCGCCTCTGCTTACGGCACTTCCGCAATCATATGTGATGGAAATCATGACCACCCACCCAAATCAGTATTCAGTATGAAAAATGAAATATAATGATGTTTTAATTCAGTTATTTAAATTAATGAAATGATTTCCAATTTAGTTTGGAAACAAATCAAAATATCTAATAACCCAAATCAATCATCACAACTATTCTCAATTATGTGTAAATCATAATTTTATCACTACATTTATCAATACTACAATTTAATCATGGGACTTTTATAAAATTACCCTCAAATCACTACAGTTGGCGGTTCCAGTTTTAGACCGGTTGAGTCCAGTTAACTACAAGCCTCAAACCGACTGTTCTCACCCAGCCTATGGTCACCTCTAGATAAACATGCCTCATGCCTAATATGCCCTGTAGTCCCCAAATTCGAACCCGCTATGGGGCGAGGCAAGAAATGCGGTGGCAAGGTGAGTACGATGTTATGAAACTCTATGCTCAACCCTATATTATATAAATATATTGTTTAGTTATTCTATCTAAAATTCTTTTTAAAAGACTACAATATCCTTAAAATATATATATATGATTTAGTTTCTATTCTTATTTATTTAGATAAAAATATTATTTTTTATTTTAAATAATTTTATTAATTTAAGTTAAACAAAGCTAAAAATAACCATTTGTTTGATGATATCTAAATTAATTAAATAAAATAAAATTTTAAAAAATACATAATTTTTTTTGGTAGATTTTAAAAAGGAAATCAAGGGAGGATAATTATTATTTTGTTCCTTTAATTATTTGATTCCTATCTTTTCAATATATTTTGTTTCTCTTACCATTACGTTGTTTAGTCCTCCCTTCTTTTTTTAATTTTTTTTATTTTTGATAAAATTAAATTCCGCTCATTTTTTTTCGTTTTTTATAAAAATTGAAGGAAGCACTGCACTATATTTAGTTTGACTTAGAGACAAAATAATATAACAATAAATGCAGTACCAAGTAATTAATCTATATTTATAGTATATATAAATGTGAAAATATGGTAATTTGATTTCGTCTAAAATGCACCTATAAAATTTATATTATCGAAATTAAAGTTACTTTTAGAAATTATTTATAATAATTAATTAATTAAATTCAAATCATATTCTAATAAAGAATATTATTTTAACCATTAATTAATGAAATTCAAATCATATTCTAATAAAAAATATTATTTTAATTATTAATTAATTAAATTCAATCGTATTCTAGTGAGAAATACTATATAATTATATATAATTAATCATTTGAATCATATTGCAATAAAAATATTATTTTAATCATTAATTAATTAAATTAAATTAAAAATTTAATATAATTATTAATTAATTAAATTTAAATCATATTTTAATATGAAATATTATTTTATTATAAATATAATTAATCAATACTAATTTTTTTCTGTATTTCTCAATAATTAAGTTTATATATAATTAATAAATGTAATTAAATAAAATTTCAAATTATTACATAATTAATTAACGAATATCTAAACGATTGGACTCGTACAACGCATGTTATAAAACCGTTAACTTGGTAAAATGTGAGAAATTAAATAATGATTATCAATTAATTTATCGAAAATACACTCTATTGATCATGCAAAATCTATATACTGAGAATTTAAAACTAGTGCAGTGACTATTGGCACTACAAACAAATTGGCAAGGGTAAGAAAAGTGAAAACTCATATTACTTTATTCATTTGAGTTGGAAAATTTTGCAAAAATATATTCAATCTGTTAATCACAACCATACAAAGGAATTCCTCGAGATTTCATAAAAAAATTTTCAAATCCCCTCTTCATATCCGGGTATATAAGTAATATCTATGTTAAAAAAAAAGATTCCCCGAGATTTCATAAAAATATTTTCGGGAAGGAATGAAGAATGTTGATGCACTGCACAGAAGTTATAGAAAAAGTAGAATCTACTCTATAGCTTTGACCATTATCAAACGTTGAGATAGCTGCTGCTTCAAGTATCACCCATAATATTTACCTACGTTTTTACTAATATAATCTACTGAGCCGAAACCCCTAGAGTTTAACTTAACAATTTACCTAAACAGTTAATGACTTATCAAGAACAATTAAATAAATGTAAACATGACATGCATACGTACCAAATTCAATGTTATATTAATTCTTAGATCACTTATAAACCAACTGTAGTTTTGATGTATATAACTATAAATCACATGCCAAATCATCTCTTATTTGAAACTGCCAGACTGTTAATAAATTTTTAAAGCTTAGGGCATTTTTACTATATCCTCAGAGGTGGCTACAGTTTGTTTCAGATCAGTTCAGGAACGTGAACTGACAATTCGCTATTTATAAACTGCTTGAACCGGACGGTTCAGTTATGGGTTGTGAATCGTGTGGATTAATATTCTAGTGGTACATGGGTGATTCAATGGCTATTCAAGGATGGTTCAACCCCTACTTTAGCTGGCAGTTCAAACAGTTCATGCATAACTTCTTGAAACGTCGCTTCATGATTTAGGTTTTCACAGTAACCTGAACAAGCCCCTCCCTCTATGGTTACTATTCATTCATCAACATTCGGATCTCCATTGTTCGGTTCTCTGTTTGTCACATTTCGACTCCTACAGTTTGCACGGTCGACCTGACTCTTTCGCAATCTCTATGTGAAGGTAACCATTCTAATGATTTTAATACCTCTTGATTCACTATAGTCGAATGTATTTAGGCATTCACCAAATATATTTGATTATATTGAATATTTGAGTTACAAAAAATACTATTTGCACAATTTCGATTTTATTAACCAATCAGTGTCATCAATATTTCTCCTCTTTCTATTTTTCTGAAAGTTCAATTTTAAGTTTTGGCTATCAACATTCCATTTCCTGGCACTTAATACAAAACTTGTGGGGAAACCTTAGAACAAGGTCAGCTCTGCAATTGAACATCCAATTCTCAATTTTTCTTACAAGCTTTCTTTGTGAACAAGAAGGGACTGACATTGAAAATTGCCTATGCAATAATTTACATAACTATCAAAAAATTTGGAAAAAAAAAGTGAATAAATGAAATGTAAGTTAAGGCTTAGGCCATCTCCACTTCTAACCAGTTGAAGAATCCTTTTATTAGACTTTTCCTTCATATTTGAAGTTGAGTTTGTAATCATGTTGCAAAATTGCCAATGTATTTCTGCAAGGACCCTCTGCAAAATCAAACAACCCCATTAGATAAAAGCTAGAACTTTTTTTTTTTTGGACCAACATATAAAAAAGCTAAAACTCTTCAGGGAGCCTGATTAACCACAATATCTGCTCACCTCCAAATACACGATGAAGATACTGAAGATCATCATCTGAGCAAGCATCTACTAAAGCGTATACACCTGGTCTCAAAGCTTCATCTATTTCTCTGAACATTATTTCAGACGGCAATATATATAAAAAAAAAAAAGAAGTTATCGTTAGAATCTCAAAGGCCCAAGGTTGTATATTTCAAGTTAATACAATTAAGAGGGGAAACCACCTTCTGATGCCCGTTTTCAGGGGACCATATCCTGAATAAACCCATATGTAATTTGATAAAAACTTGAAACAGTGCTTGCCAAAGACATCGTTTTGCTGTCGTAACTGTAAATGTAATGATAAAGAAAGAAATATGGTCAAAAAAGATGAAATCCGAACGACCATTAAGACTGTACATAAACAGCAAAAGTTTACTCCAGTTAGAAACAACACAAATGTTAACCATTTACATTACAACTTCGCTATCAGTTGAAGGCAATTAAAGTAGCATTACGAGTTAACATTTCTGTTCCCCTGAATAAGATTTAATGATTCATAGGTTCTCTTCAGTTGGATAAGTGTAGAAATAATTTCTCCAGTGTTATAAGTTCTGTTTGGAATTTATGCCCTAACTTTTTCATGACTTCGAATCTTTATCTGTACAGTACGAACATGTTAATTCTCATTTCCCCCCAGGAGGATATTTGAACTACTAATACTAATGGTCACTGAACTTATCACTAAATTTAATTCTGATCACATAGCTTCGATTTATCATACTATCAAGTCACATAGCTTAAGTTTTGTTATGATTTTGACACTATCACCAAGTTCTCAGTATAATCCCACAGGATAACTGACATGAAGCACTTTATTCAGGTTTGAAAGAACTCAACATGTATTCTTAGGCCAAATGTCATCTCTCTGAGTCTACAATTGAAACATGTTTTCTAAGTTTGCACAAGCTATCAAAACCGGATAAGAGAAGATAAATGTTGTCAGAAAAGCAATCATGTCACAAGTCCAGTAAGATTTTGTTAGGAGTACCAAATTGAAACAACAACCAAAGGCATCTGACCAAATCACAAAAAATTGAAACTAGAAGACCAGATCGAACTTATAATGGTAAGTTCAGCAATCAATAGCATTATAAACTCCTAATGTTCATTACACTTCCAGTGTAGGTGATGTAATTAAGATAACATCATATACCTCCTCATAAATCCTCCGAAGATAGCAGGCGCATTCTACTCCCTCTTGAACCCCCCATGAAAAACAACTTTTCCTGACCATGGTGTCATTGTCGAGTGTCTCCAAGCAATTAAGAAGAATACAGGAAGATTCCTGAAGCAGAGGAATGCACTCCTCAGATTCACTGGAATTGCAAAATTAGTCACATTACCATAAGCACATTTTCAGAGAAAAACATATCAAAGACTAGAAATTGCGGACAGAATTCACATCCTGGCTAAAATTTGGCCTCCAAAGTACATGGTTGAGAATAGACTATCGCATAGCCACAGAAGTAATGAATTGACTTGATGCAATTCAAAGGAATGAATGAATATACTTATAGCACATTTCATACTTTGGATGGAGACACCCCAAAAAATAAAAAAAAAAATAGTACACAGAATTAAAAATAAACAAATATAGATAATAATTTTACTATTGAGTAAAATATTATCAATAAAAGAGGGAAAGGTGGGTAACTAAAGGTTAAGATAATACAGTCTTCTAAATTGTAATAGAAATAAGAATAAATTGGGACAGTAAACCTTTTAGATCAAATAGATGCCAACAAAATGCATTCATTTGCATTCATCAAAAGTAAGAGGCATAAGGAAGCAAGGAAAAATATTTACAAACTTGATTCCTAAAATTTTTGGCATTCCCTTTAGACCAATACACCGAAAAAGGAATGAACTGGACTTGTTTTTGCTTTGATTACCAAAAAGTCCAATCCTAGAAGAAGCCTCAAATTGTATGACTATTTGAAAATTATAAACAAAATAAGAGGCAGAAAAATGAAAATAACTGAAAACTCCAGAACCACCAACTACGACATTAAGGAATGCTCATTACTCTTCCAATCATTGAGCATAATTCCAATCTGTTAACTTAAAATTTGTTATGGATGTCAAGTTTTGGCCTGATAACCAGAGATCTGACTGCAGAAATTGTTTGCATGCCACCTAGGTTCTCTAGGGTCTATAAAGAGAGATTACCTTTTGCATTTCTTTAAAGTAGCGTACAATAATCGGCAGCAAGCAGCAAATAATTCTATTGAGAATTGACGATCTAAATCACTGGAACCCATGCCTGCTACAGCGCCACCATCATGTAAAACCAGACCTTTATAAAGCCTAAGTTGACTGAAATCTTGAAAAAGTGATCCAGGTATCCGCAAAGACTGTGCCACATGCGAAGCATCCTTGAGTTTTCCTTTTCCAGAAACTCTTGTTAAAACCTGAACACACATGAGAATGACAACCCCTGGATCTGGACCCTCACAGTTACTACCAGTTGGTAGACCACAGAAAACCAATGGGCTTTGCAAGTGAAGAATTATGTTGAACAAAGCAGGAACAAAACTCTTAATGTGCTTTTCTGAAAGTTTGCGACCTGTAAAGCATGTCACAGGTTTAGACCAGACAAAGTTCCAGTTAACTAATATACATGCAGTCAAGGACCATTTTGATGATATAATTTGTTGAAACCCTAACATTAAGATATAGTAACAGTAAAGAAGGTAGCATCCACAGGACTAAGGTAAACATAGAATTCAATGTAGGATGAATTGAAAATGAGAATTAGTAAGAAGGTAAAAATGGCACCCATTTAGGATAACTAAAAGCAATTATACAGCTAGGCCGTAAGCAATGTACTCCAGCAGATGCACTGGTGCAACAGTGACATGCCCAAGCTATAGATGCACATAGAAGGATTTCAAGAAAATTCAAAATCCAAAGACTCAATAACCATAAAGTGACTGTCCAGGTTTAATTAGGATTATCGGGGAATTTTTATAGTACACCCAGGTGTTTGGGGCCTTAACTGAAATTGTTGCTTGATGATTATGTGAAGCCTTACGAGCGAGTCTTCAACTTCGCTAGAAAATTTGTTCCTACTTCTTTAGGAGTCACTGGTTCATTGAAGTAAAAGAAAGGGAATATAAGGGAAGTGTTGAAAACTTCGCCCTTCCACCTCCACTTAATATTAAAAACAATTATTCCTAAACCGCCTAAAACGAAATGAAAAAAAATAAGATGAATGAGGTGTAAAGTTCAGAAGATTCAGGGTTAAAGAATGGTAACACTCACCAATACTTACCATCATCCTCTGCTCATTCTTCAATCCCAGTCCTATTCTCAATCAAAACATAATGTAAGAGATTGAGGGCTATGTTTAAAGTGTTATTAAGTTAATGTTTAAGATTAGTTTTGTCATAAATGCCAATGCTTGCATTTATTCCACATTTGAGTCACCACAAGTTTCAGAAGTCTATAGTTTAATCCTTGAGTTGTGTGATGCAATTCCTATACCACATAGTAACATGCTTTGTTAT
The DNA here is from genome assembly GCA_949640765.1 of Croton laevigatus. Lineage (NCBI taxonomy): Eukaryota > Viridiplantae > Streptophyta > Magnoliopsida > Malpighiales > Euphorbiaceae > Croton > Croton laevigatus. The sequence goes on from CATIWJ010319448.1 coordinate 8,777, forward strand.
AGCAATGTTTCCAAGATCCTTATTGTCCTAGCTCCTTAGTATTCAACTTACACAAAAATGCAAAATAAATAAAAGCCCTTAACTTGTGTACAACTGCAATTTTCAAAAATTTTTTATAAGCCATGAGAAAGAAAATTGGGACTAGAAGTATTTGCAAAAAAATTTACCAGAAAAGTCCAAAACAAAATAATCATTTTTGCCCCAAGGTGCCCGTCAAAATTAAGGAAAACAATTCTGCCATATTTTCTTCAATTGAAATTATTCATTTGTATTCGGTGTAGTCATAACATGTTAACTGTCAGCTTTGACTGAAACTGATCCTTTTTACAAGACTTTTTCGTTTTGAAATATACCAAAAAATGACATTCAAATGGCATCAGGCAATTTACTAGAAAGCATGAAAAGGGGGAATCGTCAGAAAAAGGACATTAAACATGAACACCAACCCTGGCCCCCCAAAAAACAACCTTTCGCACAAGTGAGAAAGAAAGAGAGATCTCACATACTTCATATAGTACAAGTGCATATTACTGATTCATTTACAATAATAGTGGAAAGAATCCAAAAAACAGTCAACTTACTATTCTAAAATGTCCATTATGAATCTTGATATGTGCTTTACAAACTTGTATTTGTGCAGTTAACAACATTGAAACAGAGTCCCCCTCCTTTCAGGGTTATATTCTTAAATCTCGACAATCAAACTCTCACGCATGCGCATAGCGGGAGCAAGTTCATTTTCTTACGATAAACAAAAATGCAAAATAAGTTCTGTGATCAACAAACATGAAAAACACATTAATGAATTTATATCCTACTGCAATGTAAGAAGCAACCCTAGTAATTGTTATAACTTCGCATACAATCAGATGATTGTTTAATGCCTGTATTTGCACAATGGGATCACTATGATGATGGATATTCTTGATAGTTGATATGATGCAATAAAGTATTGTGAAAACAAATCATCCTTTGATGTTGCCTGGAAATGGAATATTACCATTTGGTTTTGCATAATTTTTAAACTGCAAGCTCTCTTTGATGGCAGAATCATTTCTAGTGATCAGCCTCAAAATAAATTTGAATGAAAGATGTGACATTAACTCAAGAAACTCTAAGCATGCCACATGAGAGCACATCAAAGAAATAATGTTACTTAAAAATGACAAGATAAAAAACCTTTTTGAATGCAGTTTTGGATAATTTAGAATATTACCTTGAGCATATTCCAGAACTAGGTCCAAGCAATCAATGCCAGCTGCAACTGTTGAAGAAACATTTCCACCATTGGCACTTCCAGTATTTATTTTGTGGAATGTTCTACCGCCTTTATGCACTCCCACTAATTCTTTCTTCACAGCCTCTAACAACATATGGAACTCTGAAGACTTGCTTATTAAAACTTTGAATGACATCCTCAACCTAGATTTGAAAGAGTCCAAGAAGACTGACATGCTTGGCAAAGAAATTTCAGATGACCCTTTCTCACTGCAGAGTTTCTTAGTACTTGACTCTGTCTCGTGAGAGGCCAGATTAGCTTCCTTTCCCTGTAAAGTTATGCATTTTCCTAAAGCATTTAAATACAAATCTACCAACGTGCTGTACATATTTTCATCCAAGGTATGATTACAAGAGGAAATTAATAATTGTTCCAAATATTGTAGAACACCATCCAAACAAATAAAAGAGAATGGCTGTGGCACCTCTAACACATCTGCAAACTTGAATAGCAAGGTTTTAGATAATTCAAAACAATTTGTCATCAAGCTTGATGAAGAGTGTCTATCATTGCTTTGCAAATTTAGTCTCAAAAGAGCTGAAGAAGCTATCAGTAATTGCCTGATCAAAATTGCAGCTTCACGATTGTTACCTTTTAGCACGCTTTGAATCAAACAATCATATAGATAATTGCATGCAATACCAGAAACTGAGCTTGATTCTGCCATTTGTGAACTATTCTTATGAATACTAGCTTTCAAAACATTATAATCAATTTTTAATGATGTGGAGCAGTCTTCTGCTGCTCTTGATTGCTGATTTTGTAGACCACCTAGGCTGACCTTCGAACAAGACCCCCTATCTGAAATCTGCCCTGGACCAGACAAACTACTGCAATCAGACAGTCTTAGAACATTTTGATCATCAAATGAACCACTAGGCTGATGATGATCCTTGACAAACAACATGTGCAAGATAAAACTAATAAAATCTCCAAACACGTTGATACATAGACCACCTTTGGACTGAGGTTCAGAATTCAATCCCAACAATTTCACTTTATCACTATCTGTTGCATTTGGATGGCTTAAGCCATGTAATAGGCCCCACAAGAATCCACTCATGAAAGAAACTATGGAGGATAATTTGTTCAAATTAACAAGATTGACTCCATTTCCTGCATTATTGTTGAGAAGGCTACACTTCAAAGAAGAAAGTAAACCCTGTTTCTCTTCTGTTAAACTTTCAGCCATAAGGAGAAGATTTTTCCAGGCTATATTATTTCCTAAGGAATCTAAACAAGAATCAGATTCATCTAAAGAATTAGATTCCTGCCGAACACTAGAGTTGGGTTGCTCTTCATGAGATTCTTTACCAAATGCAGAAGTAAAATGATACTTGCCCAATTTCAGAAACATGAAGGAAGTGTGATCCATAAATGAAAATATCATCTCTTTAATTTCATCATAATGCTCCTTTGACAGCGTCTCTTGAAGACCAATCACCAAGACCACTGATTTGAAAAACCATGAAATAGGGAATAAATCCTCACACAGCACTGGACTGACTGGTGATTCTGCAATTCTAGTCTCCTTGCAAAATGCCATAAGTAAATATTTCAAGGCCCTCCGGCAGGATACAAGCAACCTTAAAAATTCATAACGCTTATGCGATGAAGATGCAGCTTGACATTCCAATAAGCTGCTAACAACATGCCTGAAATGTGGATACCTCAAATGAATGGTATGATATAATGATGTATATTTATCAACAGCAAGCTTCAAAACATATCAAATCACAACTGATTACCTTAATATTTATCTCATGATGCATACTTACATACTGATTTTAGTCTATAAATTAGAGTACATTACATTTTCCATGGAACTATGTGCAGAAATCCACATAAACAATGTGCATATGCTTGTTACAAATAAACGTTACAAAAACGTACAGTTGTAACATAAGAAAACTTCCAGAGTCAGATATAAGTTTACCGTTCAAGCTCGAGTAGACTAGTAGCATAAAGTGAGAATGAACTTGAATTAATATATCCTTTTGGCATCCAACAAAAATATCTGAGTAAACTCCGACAATATGTAAATTGAATGCCCATTGATTCTGTGGAAGAATCAGCAAGTGTCTTAAGCAATGGATCAGAGATTGGTCTTGCTTCTGAATCAGAAGTAACTGCTTTACTTCCAGGATCAGCCAGTGTTATACTTCCAATTGCACTCAAAACCTCTTGCCAATCAGGTGATGAATCCAATTCAATTTTCCGAATTGAAAATTCATTAATTAATGGTAGGGCTGATTTCTTCAAAATATCACAAAAGCTTGATGCCAAATGCCTGCGGACAAACTGGCAAAGAAGCAGCATTAATGCAGTGCATGAAGAAGAAGAAGAAGAAGAAGTTTGAAGCAGATACAGAAAAACTTACTTTGTGTTCATACAGAATGTAATTAGTCAGAAGTTCTGATGAGATCTGATTTATAGTAATTTTAGAGCCAGATTCAGCAACCTTGTTTTCTCCATCTGTGAAGCTTCTTGCAATAAAGGGTAGAGAAGTGCAGAGGACTTGGGAGAGAAACATCTTCAATATTTTCTTACTAGCATAAATGGACCAAATATCAATATTTTGACAGACAATCCACCATATAGCAGTAAGCAATGAATTCTTGTTCACAGAACAGACACCATAATCCCATTTTTCACATTCATTTACAGCTTGGCCACATATAGAAAGGCCAGTTTCATCAGCACCAGTGCAAACCGAAATTTGATCATTACCCAATTTTGAAAGGTAACTCATGATAAACTCAACAAGACCCTGTGCCTCCTCCATCATATTAGACAGGCATCTTTCCCATTTTCTTCTCCTTTTAGAATACTGCAACAAGCTAATACTAGCAAGAAACTCAACTTTGATTTGCAGTATGTACTCCAAAGATTTTATCTGCTTGTTCAAATCTACAAGCCTTTGAAGAGCAATTGCATGCAATACATAAATCAGAGGAGAGCAATCTGTGTTGCTGTCCTGAAGACAAATGTCAGAGACAGATTGAATAACGTCACAGAGCGAAGCTGAAGGATGGGCAATCCATGAAAAATAACCCTCGCTTTTCCAGTCAGTTCTCTCCAGAGAATCTCTTCCAGAGTTTGCTGTAGATGAATCCCACATCAATTCCGACATCCTTTTTGATGTATTTGGAGGCATGAAGGTGATTGCTTGCCTATATAAGCTTCGGCAGGACATGTATAATTGGAAAAAGAACACAAAGATCCAGTGGGTGGAATCTCCAAAATTCAGCATGTTATGTTTGTTGCCATCAATTCTTTTATCATTATCTCTTCCTGCAACATAAGAAAGGAACTCAAAGATACTATCTGCCTGTGGTCCAGCAAGAATACTCATGCAGGGACGAGTTACAGTTATCAGATCCTTTATAGATTGTCCAAGGAGGCTACTGTTTCCTGCTGTGACAGTCAATGAATCTATAACTGCAGCGTATATTTCCGATAATCCTCGTCCTACGAGTTCAGCTCCCAGATCAAGACACACCCTCTCACAATTTCCTGCATGTGATTCTTGTTCCATTCCATCAGCAGCCGAACAACATTTAATCCATTCTATGGACTCTGACAAGTCTATGCTTAATAGTCGAATACATTCACTGGCCCGTCCTTCTGGTATGGACTTAATGCCATTGTGAATGGCTAGTTTAAAATCATGTGCGCCTACCAGCATCCCCACAACTTTTGCAAATGTTTCATGAGGGAAATAGGTGCTGCAGCACCTGAAACAAGCATAACTCTGACTATCTCCACTATTGTTCTCATTTATGATTATAAATCTAATGGCTTTACAGAGCGCAAATATGGAAGTTTCCACCTACAATAATTAAAAAATAAGAAAACAGAAATACGAAACTCATCAAACTGAAAAACAAGAAATCAAACTAAAAGTTCAGCATAAAAAGAAAAAACAAACATACGAAAATGAATATAAACTTAACAGAATAAGCAGAATCTTCTATAACTGATAAATGCATGAAGAAAGTATATGAAGGTCTACATTCACACCACCATCTTCCAACACAACAATACAGAAGAGAAGAATGACTGCATAATATTACCAGACAAAGTTTTCAAGTGTCAAAAAGTAATCCACTAACTAAGCATATGGAGTTATCAGTGGAGGTAAAAATGCAAACACTGCCCTCATATTGGAAGAGGCTCAACTAACCTGACGAAGTTCACTATAAAGCTCAACCAGATGACTTCCAAACCTTAGTATTTCAGCAGTCAATGAACATCGATCTGGAACATCTTTAAAATGATAACTGAATGCCAAGTAAGAAAGCACCATAAGCCATAAGCTCATCAAATCATTCTCAACAACTTCATATTCAATATCCAAAAAATGGTGGGCAGAAACAAAGAGCTGTTTGGCTAATAAAAGTAATCTTTCTTGACTTTGGTAATCTAAATCACATGTTGACAAACGAAGTAAATTGATGGAAAATGAAAAAATACTATTATAAATCTTCTTCAAGAAATTAAGGAAAGCTCCTCCAGAGAGATTCTCTGTTTTTATGTACAATTTTTCATGACAAAGGCTGGCTAGTAAATCATTAATTGATTTTATTGTACAGTGAGCATCCAGCAACAGAGGGCTTACTTCCAGTTTAGTTTCAACATAGCCATTAATTTCAAGTAAAAGAGGCTCCGCAATCTGTACAAAAAAATCTAACAGTGATTCTTTTTTTTCCTTGGACAAATTACTAGAGCTGTAACAAATTTCTGGAGGTACGCTACTATTATTATGTACCAGTTTAGAACTATGACCAGCAAAATGCTTTGATCTTTCAGTTTCCAGCTTGGAATCTTCCAAAAATGAAGAACCCACTTTTTTATTTTTCACTCGGTCAACAAACAAATGAAATAGTTCACCTAAGCCATTCAATTCAGAATCCTTCTTTGATGCCTTAATCTTTTCCAGCTTATCAAACAAATGCCTATGATAACTTTTAATGATTGTTTTTGCGGGCCTCATTTTCCCAACAATAGATGCAGAATATTTTCCTGCACTGTTTAAGCTCATAAATCCATCAATATGAATTGAATGGAACAATCCTTGTGATAAAACCTCTTCAACAATGATCAGCAATTTCTGTGTCCAAACAGCAGTGCCTCCATCAAACTGACCACGCAACACAGCTAACAGCTGCAATAGAAACCCAAGAAGTTCATCTACAAAATCATGAAAACCATTTTTCCGAGGTGGGTGGACCTTCAAAAATTTGGCAAATGGCTCAAGCACATAGCAAGAAAACCTGAGTGCAAAAGAACCTGCATTACCACCAACAAGATTTTCACAAAAAATTTTATCGACCAGCACAAGAGCAGCACGAGCAGTAGAAATCCACAAGTCTAAATTTTCATTGGACAAGCCACCATGAGAGGAGAACACCATAGAAACACAATCCAGGACCACAGTATACAATTCAAACCCTTCACCAATAGAAACCAAATCTTTAGAACCCGAACACATTTCTGTAATCAAAGACAATGCATTTTTCAAAACACAAGAAAAAGCTCTTAAAAGATTCCTTGAGAAACTCAAAGAAACTTGCAATCTCAAAGATTCTTCCAAACAGTACTTGAAAATCACCCAGCATCTATAATCTAACCATGTCTCAATAACACCAGACCCAAATACAACTTTCTTATCAGCAGCAATCAACAGTGACTGAATCCAGTCGTTTAGGAAGATGACAAGTCGTGACACTTGCACAGTTTCACAATCTTCGTCACATTCGTCTACACTCGAATTGACATAACTGAAAGCTAATTCAACCTTCCTGTCAAAGTATGAATGGTTTTGTGTATTAGTATAAATATAATCCAGAACAAAATGAATAAATTAATAAAGAACAATACTAACTTTGGAAGGTCAATTTCTTTGCTCTGGAGTGACAGAATCATCTCTAGATTTTTCCATGGCCGACCTATTTGGGTCACACGATCGAATTCTTTTTCTTTCTCTTGCTCTGCTTCAATATCACGGTGCTTTTTTAAAGGCCTCAATTTAGCGACGGGGCTGTTTAGCTTTCTCTTCTTCTTCCTGTTGCTCGCTGATGAAGTATCCATGGTTGTTTCCATTGGATTTCTCGTATCACTCACAAATTTCATCTGTTCATTATTTCTGCTTCTGAGTAAATTTGCGGGAAGGGTTTTCACCGGCAGTACTAGGGTTTTAGATTCCCACTAAAACGGCCCCAAAACATGCGTTTGACTCCCTATTTGGATGGAGGTTATTAGAGGCCTATCCATACATATAGCCCCAACATTTCCGAAAATTCTCAATTTCACCCCAATTGAACTTTTTTTTCCCACACTCACCCTGAACTGAACTTATGGTTGAGTGACTAATTTCAACTAAAATTCAAATTTTTGGCAGATATTGAAAGACGTTATCAAATCGAATGACCAATTTGGATATTCACCACGTAGTCAGACAATTACTAGGCTTGCCCCTGTTGACGTGGATTTTCCCCAAAAACAGAAAATTAAAGCCAAAAAAACCAAAACGACTACGATCGAAACCACTTTGATTTCTCCCAAATTTCAACCTCCATCTCCCCTTCAATCATCCAATGCGTCATAGAGAAATGTAGCGGTGTTCCTCACGGCATTCCTTTCATCCAGACCCTTGCACTGTAAAAAGAAAGAATTGGATATGGATTGAGACATAGGAAGATAAGATTGCTTCTTCTTTTCGAAAAAAAGAAAGAACCAAATCAATTTTTTTTTTTTTCTGGGAGAAGAGATCGAAACAGCATTGTTTCTGAGAATAGTTTGATCGATCGACATGATTCTCAGATGGTCGTGAAGCGTTTCGCCATGTTTGCCGTGATTTTGCAATAAACCATGAAAGATATCATCTGCGGTTTGTTAGCATCAACGAATATTTGTTAATTATCTTTTAGTTTCAAAAAAGAAGATCTGCTTCTGCTTTAGGAGGTTTCTGAAATCGATTTCAGTAACTTGGTTTGTCATGTTGTGATTGAGGTTGGAATTAATTTGAAATACAGTGGAGCATTGAGATGATGTGAAACTAACCCAATTCAGAATCAAAATAAAATAAAAGCAAAC
>CATIWJ010319862.1:0-12177 GCA_949640765.1 Croton laevigatus
AGCAAATCTTCCATTTTTGGCTTCCATATATTGTAATTTGTGGGCATAAGCCGGATCATCATATCCGCGCTTGAAGACTCCATGAAAAATGCCTCAAATTTGCTTGTACCAGACTATAGGAGCAAAATTAGGCAAAATCGAGCCCACGATTGGATCCGGAACGCTCGAAAACCTTAGGGACCGGTTTGACCCCCTCAGAAACCGGCCTGGAACAGCCTGAACCGGACCTCGGAATACATTAAACCGAACCAGATAAGTTCAAACCAGTGGGCTGAGAAGCTGCTGACGTGGCAGAAGGAGAGTTTGCCACGTGTCAGTGCCAGAGAAGCTAACCTGAAGCTGACATGGCAGATAACGTGTCCGATGACGTGGACTGCTGACGTGGCGGCTGATTCGGACACAGGAGTTGACGTGGCGGTGACATGGCAAGCTGACGTGGTCGTTTTCAACTTGGTGACGCGCGTGTACCGTGTGACAAGCGTTGGGACAGAAAGGTGGTGAAGCGCCGACGCGTGCGGCGTGCTCCGGCATCTGTTTGGTCTCCGCAAAATTGCAGCGTCCTCCTCTCAACGAGCCCGACCCAGTGGTGTGATCAAATTTCACGTTTGTGCAAAACTTGAAAACACGAATTTTGGACAGTATGGGTTTTTGGAGAAAAAACAGAGTTTGAACGATAGCTTCACAAACCAAGGCTCTGATACCACTTGTTAGGATTGAAAAATTTTCTATTAACAAACAAGAATAGAATTACAAGGAGGAGACAAGCTCACTCAACTTATAAAAAACCAATCCTCTCTAAATAGCTTTCACTTACAAAACTCTATTTTACTCTCTCTCAGCCACTCTTCTCTCTTCCTCTCTGCTCTATCTCTGCAGCTCTCACACACATCACAAATGAAGGGATACAATCTATTTATAAAGCAACAAAGTACATGTGAACATAATCTTTAATGAGTCAAAAATGGAGTTTGGAACTTGGTGGAGGCTTCAAGAATGGTGGCTGCAACTTGATGACAACTTGATGCCATCTAGAAGTTGAAAAATCTGACATTAACATATACATGAAGAAGCTGGATAATTCTAGAACCAACAAATCTCCCCCTCCAGGTTCTTCCGAAATTTACTCGTTCTGACGAAGCCTGTACACCACAAACTTCCTACTTCTGAAAAGTAGGGTACTTCTTCCACTTTCTTTTTTTCTTTCTTAGAAAAGGAACAACTCCTCTTGAAAGCTCTTTGGCTCCCCCTGCTTCATCAAGTGGGACACTTCCATCTTTTGGTGAAGGGGTCTGAGCTCCCCCTTACTCAATCAATACCTTCTCTCTTTCTTTGAACACTTTAGAGAAATGTATCTCATCCTTATTCATAAATCTTAAACAAGGGAAAACCATATGGAGACTATCGCAGCTCCGTATATCTCCTTCTTTTCGATCACCACGAAAAGAGCAATTCTGTCAAATCATCTTGTACCGCCATTTCCAACCAACGGAACACGCCACCTGATCTCCACTATATCAGGAAGACTTTCGATACAAGGCACCCGACAAATATTCATCTTTCACCTATCATTATAGTGAAAGGAAATCACCTTCCTTTGAATCACCATACCAGAGGGAATAACCATTCACGTGGAACTCATCTCCACGTATCTCCTTCCTCCGAATCACCATAGAGGAAGGCCTCCAACTCGGATTATGCAACATCCGATGATATGGTGACCAAGGTGTCACCATTATCCTTCTGAGACTTTTGACCGCCTTGCGCTATCTCTCTCAGGAACTTCCGACAATCTCTTATTCTGTGGCCCCTCTTGCCACAATGATAGCATTTAATAATGCCCTCATCTTGATCCGTGTCTACATCGACAGTCTTTAGATCGTAGTCTCGACTTTTTCCTTTTCCTCGGCCTTGACCTTTACTTCTATTCCTGCCTCCCCCTCGTCCATTACCTTTTGAAACAAGGGCATACGACTGATCAATCCCGACTACCTTTTTATGGGCTTTCTCGTTTATCAGGGCATCTGTGACCATCTGCATCGTCACCTTGGCACCGGGGGTGGAATTGCTGAGAGTGACTACAAGTGTTTCCCAGCTATCAGGTAGAGAGCTTAAAAGCAATATGGCCTGCTCCTCGTCAGTGAGAACCCATTCAGCAGCACCGAGTTGATTCACAAGATCTTGGAACTGACTCAGGTGTTCTAACACCGAGGTACCACCACACAACTTGTGGTTTACTAATCTCCTCATGAGCAGCGTCTTATTGCGGGCCATCTTAGCTTGGAACATATTCTCAAGCTTCTCCCAAAGCTTATACATGTCGGTCTCTTGAGAAACATGATGAAAAATACTGTGGTCAATCCATTGTCTGATTAATGCCACAGTTTTCTTATTCATTCTCGTCCAGACTTCCTCCATTTTTGTGTCTGGTTTGACGCCTTTAGTCTCTAAAGGTTATGCTAAATCCTTTAGAACCAGTAAATCTTCCATTCTTGGCTTCCACATATTGTAATTTATGGGCATAAGCCGGATCATCATATCCGCGCTTGAAGACTCCATGAAAAATGCCTTAAATTTACTTGAACCGAACTGTAGAAGCAAAATTAGGCAAAACTGAGCCCATGATTGGATCCGGAACACTTGAAAACCCTAGGAACCGATTTGACCCCTTCAGAAGCCGGCCTTGAACAGCCTGAACCGGACCTCAGAATGCACTGAACCGAACCGAACCTGATCGGTTCAAACTAGTGGGCTAAGAATTTGTTGACGTGGCAGAAGGAGGGCCTGTCACGTGTCAGCGCAAGAGAAGCCGACATGGTGCTGACGTGGCAGAAATGTTGACGTGTTCGATGACGTGGCAGATGACGTGTACTGCTGACGTGGTCGTTTTCAACTCCCAGCAGCGCGTGTATCGCGTGACACGCGTGGGGACAGAAAGGTGGTGACGCGCCGGAGCGTGCGGCGTTCTCCGGCGTCTGTTCGGTCTCCGCAAAATTGCAGCGTCCTCCTCTCAACAAACCCAACCCAGTGGTGTGATCAAATTTCACGTTTGAGCAAAACTTGAAAACACGAATTTTGGACAGAATGAAAATTTGTAGAAAAACAGAGTTTGAACGAGAGCTTCACCAACCAAGTCTCTGATACCACTTGTTAGGATTGGAAAACTCTTCTATTAACAAACAAAAATAGAATTACAAGGAGGAGACAAGCTCACTCAACTTACAAAAAACCAATCCTCTCAAAATAGCTCTCAATTACAAGACTCTGTTATTACTCTCTCTCTTAGCCACTCTTCTCTCCTTCTCTCTCTGCAGCTCTACCACCCATCACAAATAAAGGGATACAATCTACTTATAGAGCAATAAAATACATGTGAACATAATCTTTAATGAGTAAAAAATGGAGGTTGGAACTTGGTGGAGGCTTCAAGAATGGTGGCTGCAACTAGATGACAACTTAATGCCATCTAGAAGCTGAAAAATCTGACATTAACAAATACATGAAGAAGCTGGATAATTCTAGAACCAACACATGAACTGTTAACAATGTGGGTTACTCATGGAACAGTAAATAATTGAAATGAAAACAACAGACTATGACGAATGAGCTCAAATCTTGGATGACCAATCCATTTCTTTATATTATCCTTTGAACCAGTAAAGTAGTTATCCGTAACAATCACCTGAATGAAATGCAACAGAGGTCATGAGACTTCTAGAAGAACAAAATTACACCAGCATAAGCATTCTCTGTGTTAAACATCCTCTTCATTTATAGCTTTTATGGTTTTCCTTCTGCGAGGATGTATTTTGTTGCATTGCTTTTCATCTTAACTATTCCATTAAGATAAATACTGCAGACGTGTTACAGTGCTTACCTCATTCTTTTCATTCTCCATCATCTTGTCAACCAGATGAGAGCCAATAAATCGAGCTCCTCCAGTGACCAAAATTCTCATATTGGACTGCCACCAAAAAGGCAAATAACTCGTATCACAATTCATACAGAACTAAAAATGACAATAAACAATTAATCTCTTTTCTCACAGCATTTATCAAAAATAGGAAGATAGATCTAAACTATTATCCAAGATAAAGTGCTAATCATTGACACTTGAATTTAAACATTTGAAAATGTACAAAGTTCTTAATAACATAAACATCTTTAGATCAATAGGCCAATCTGCTATAAAATTGGAAGTAATTACTACCAAAAGTTGGAAAAATAGATCACAATAACGAATTAAAAGCTTGAAAACGATGAAGTTAGCTTGTGAGAAGGTACAAGAAAAGATTGGAGAATGGAAATAATAATTAAAGTATGCAAATTTCTTTATTAATTTTCTAGTAACTGAGTAGAAAATCTTGTTAGTTCTCTGTCTACTTCTTTTGCGAAGAATACTTCAGTTTTCTTAATCTGGCTTAACTTGTATGATATCAAATAATAAATGGGGTTTATATTTATAAAGGAGAAACTACCCCTCAAAGCCTTAAATTCCCGATGTGGGATTTTGGCAATATTCAACAAATCTCCACTTGGAAAATTCCACATTTTCAAATCTCTCATAAAATTGTAGTGTCACCAAATGGCCTTCAAAGTGCCATCTTCAGCATTTAACAATATTGATCAAGCCCAAACAATGTTACAACTTGACCGCAATCACTACGTTTGTCAGCATATTAGCAGGATTCTCAGTTGTCCAAATCTTCTAAATTGTGACTCCAACTTCTTCCAGAATCTCCCATACAAAGTGATAACAAACATCAATATGTTTCGTTCTTGCATGGTAAACTTGATTCTTTTCCAAATGAATAGCACTCTAATTATCACAATGCACTTTGACGTGCTTTTGTTGAACTCCTAATTCACCAAGCAATCCTTGAAGCCAAATTGACTCCTTTACAGCCTCTGTAACTGTCATATACTCTGTCTCCATAGTGGACAAAGCAACTATTGATTGTAAAGTAGACTTCCAACTGACTAGTGCCTTTGCATTGTATTACCTTATTCAAATACTACTTTTGAGTCAGCCAAAGCTCCTTATCTATCCTCGTTTATCTCCATGCCTAGAATCTTCTTAGCTTCTTCCAAATCTTTCATCTCACACTCTTTACTCAATTGAGCCTTCAATGTGTCAGTTTCAACTTGGCTTTTCGATACTTTCAACATATCATTAACGTATAAAAGTAAGTTGATGTAAGATCCATTTTGAAGTCTGTGCAAATACACACAATGATTGTATTTGCTTCTCATGTACTTTTAACCCATCATAAACTTATGAAATCGTTTATACCACTACCTCGGTGATTGTATAATGATTTAATCAGTTTACAAAATTAATTTTCTTTACGAGCAACTTTGAATCCATCTGGCCGAGACATATAGACTTCCTCCTTTAAGTCACCGTGTAAGAACGAGGTCTTCACATCAAGTTGAACAACCTCCTAATTCAACTGCGCTACCGAGGCTAACAAAATTCTAATGGAAGAACGTTTAACAATAGGAGAAAACACCTCATTATAATCCACTCCCTCCCTCTGAGCATAGCTTTTAGCCACCAACCTTGCCTTGTAACAAACATCATTCTTATCAGGAAATCATTCTTTCTTTGCAAATACCCATTTGCATTCAATTGTTTTCTTCTCATTTTGTAGTTGTGCTAGCTTCTATGTCTTGTTCTTTTGAAGAGATTGCACCTCTTTTTCCATTGCAACTTTCCATCTACCATTTTTAGAACTTTAGATAGCTTTTAAAAATGTGGATGGAACATCATCAATAATTGAAAATGCATAAGCCACAATGTCAGCAACACGAGCATGCTTTTGAATTTCTCATCTTGTCCATCTAATAACAATTGACTCTGGCTACTGTTGAGATTCTTGAGTTTGAATCTCTTCCTCATCTGACTCTTTTTCTACCATTGAAAAGTCACTGATAGTGCCTTTTGATGGATGCATAATTATCTGTTCAAACTTCACCTGCTTCGGCATACACTCTACCTGCTTTGGTGGACCATCGGTCATTTCTTGAGTTACCTTATTTAACATGGCAGATTCATCAAAGGTAACATACCTGCTTATTATTGTCTTCTTTGCCTTTAGACACCACAAAGGATATCAATTAACTCCAGCACTAAAACACATAAAGAGAGCCTTCTTTGCTCACAGATCCAATTTTGATTCATCAATATTATAATATGCTGTAAAACCAAAAATATGCAAAGAATTATAATCTATCACAGATTTCCTAGACCACACCTCTAAAAGAGTCTTACCATTTATTGTAGATGATGGCAAACAATTGACGAGATATTGAAACCCATAAAGAGAACCTTTTTTGCTCGCGGATCCAATTTTGATTCATCAATATTATAATATGCTGTAAAATAAAAAATACTCAAAGAATCATAATCTATCATAGATTTCCTAGTCCACACCTCTAAAAGAGTCTTACCATATATTCTAGATGATGGCAAATAATTGACGAGACATCGAGCGTATGTTACAGCGTCAGCCCAAAACTCTCTGCCTTATCCAACATCAGATTGCATACAATGAACTTTCTCCATCAGTGTCCTATTCATATGCTCAAACACCCTATTCTGTTGTGGTGTTTTTCTAGCTATGAAGTGCCGAACTATGCCAAACTCTTGGCATACCTCCTGGAATTGATCACTCTTGTATTCTCCATCATTGTCTATTCGGAGAACTTTGATATTTTCTTCCTATCGTCTTGGCAAGTCCTCATGCATCTGAATGCACACAATCCAAAATCCCCTTAGTATTATGGATTGCAATGCCAAATTTTACTCTTCGCTGCTTTCCCAAAACACAATGGTCACAAAATTCCAATTTGCAAGTCTTTTCAACAATCCTTGTTTGGCAAGAATTTGCAAAGATTTTTCACTAGTATGCCCCAAACGCATGTGCCACAGCTTAGTTGCCTCTGCGTCCTTCTTGCTACTAGAAGTTACTGCTGCTATTGTCCTAACAACTATACTACCTTGGTAGTAATACAGATTATTCTTCCTTACACCTTTTAACATCACAAGTGCTCCCGAAGTTGCTTTAAGAATTTCATCTCGCATCATAACAACTAAGTCTTTTGACTCTAAGGTCCCCAAAGAAATGAGATTTTTGTTCAAACTTGGCATGTATCGAACATCCTTCAAAATTTTGATGGATCTATCATGATTCCACAACTTAATTGAACCTATCCTGGCTATTTTACATGGATTGTTATTGCCCATGTAAAATGCCCCACCATCAATTTCTTCTAAGTCAAAGAACCACTTTGGGATGGGAGACATATGGTAGGTGCAGCCTGAATCTAGAATTCACTACTTTGAATGCAATGTTGAAGGTAATACCACCAAAGAGACCTCTGATTCTACATCACTTTTGCTTTCTGCAACATTTGCACCTTGCAGAGCCTTCCTTTTCTTTTTCAACTTTGGATAATCTTTCTTCTAGTGCCCTTTCTCATGATAGAAAGCACATTCATCTTTGGCAACTCTACTCTTTGATTTGGATCTTCCTCTTCTCCCCTTCAATTGATTATATTGACAAACTCTAGCCACCAAAGCTTCATTTGCTGTAATGACTTTGCTTTTCTTATCTTTTCTTCTTAGTTCATAACTATACAAGGCAGCGCATACTTCGGTGAGAGACACAACAACCTTCCCATAAAATAGAGTCAGCTTCAAAAAACTCAAATTCCTCAGGAAGGGATGCTAGCAACATCAAAGCCAGATCCTCATCTTCAAATGTCTCATCCATATTCAACAGATCAGCAAGCAACTGATTAAAATTGGTAATGTGATAATTTATTATGGTACTAGGAACATAAGTGAAGTGAAATAGTCTTTTCTTCATGTAGAGCTTATTTTGACTACTTTTCTTCAAAAATTTCTCCTCCAATGCCTTCATTAATTTACTTGCAGAAGTTTCTTTTGAGAAAGCATACCTTTGCTCTCTAAATGATTGAATTGTACCATATGCCAATTGATTAAAAGTCTTTCAATCTTTCTCATCTACATCATCTAGTTTCTTTTCTTTAATGGCAAAGTCTAGACCTTGCTGAAAGAGGGCGTCAAGAACATCACTTTGCCACATGCCAAAATGACACGTACCATCAAAAATTTCTATTGCAACCCTTGCATTTGTCATCACATTTCTCGCCAAAATGGACGAGGAGGAGACATTCGACGTGGATTTCCTTTGTCATTTGTCATCTCCGCTACAAATTCTATTCAACAGCTATCAATGCAGAATGCTAATAGCCCAAGGAACAATCTTTTCTGATGTGGAGGATCAGACTATGCTGCAACCACAAAGTATACTAAGACGTGGAGGTATACTAAGATAGAACCTTGACTCTGATACCAATTATTGAGAAATTGGGTAAAATTTTCCCTCAAAGTAAATTTAACTGATTTGGTAAATTTCCAGAAAAGACTACAAAGTCGTCTCATTAGACAGAACTACTATTCCAAAGTCCCACTTAAAATCTAATCTTCTAAACAAAACTTATTTGCACAGCATATACTTGACAAATAGCTATTAAATAAACAGAATAAAGAACACAAGAATTTAATTAGCTTCGGCCAACTATTGCCTAAATCCTTTGACACTACTAGTTAATATTTTACAATTACAAATATAAAATTTTACAAAAGAGAGAGAGAGAAATTTAACCATGAGTACATACAAGTTTGTAATGAAATCAAATAACAAATGGGATTTATATTTATAATGGAGAAACTACCCCTCAAAGCCTTAAATTCCCGATGTGGGATTTTGGCAATATTAAAAAAATAGCATTTTTAACTAGTTTTTTTTTTTATTGTTCTTGCTAGTAAATAATAAGAAGGTATCTAGCATTTACATACAATGCCAATCACCCACTAAATATTTATGGTGTTTTGCATTGTAACATATAATGGATATTGTCCTAGGAATCAAGCCATTAAATTGGTGTAGGTGTAGCCATGCTTGACAATTGCAGAAAAATGTTAGAACCGTTACAATTTGGGAAACTGTTCTTTCACGGTTCTGTTACAATTGGTAATATGTCATTTGACGGTTCCAGTTACAATTCATAAACCACTGTTTTTGGTATGGTTAGTTAAGGTTCAAAGATGGCTAAAAACTGCCAGTTTAAAACCGTCAGTTTTGACAGGTTCCTGGTTTCAATTTTTCCCTAAACTTGAACCAGCCGGTCCTCGGAAGATTTTCAGCCGGTTCACAATTTGCGGTTCGCATTGTCATTCTTAGTGTTATATTTTTGGCATATTATAAATATAATTTAAAATATCTAATTTTGTTGGACAGAGGCGTTGTTTTTATTGGTCGAGGTAGTGAATGAATCAAGCTTTGGCCTGTTAACTTTATCCGTTACTATGTGTTCCTGAGGCCATCTCCAAGCGTTTTCTATTTTTCAATTTGGCGTCTTCAACCGTTCCCCATTTTTAAATTTTCCATGCAATTAATTTTGGTGATCTAATTTTTGTCTCTAAATTGGATCTGCGAAACACTGTTTTCTACTTTTTATTCCTTTTTTTTTTCCTTTTGCCTTATATATGATGCTTCTCTTTTTTCTTTTAGATGCTTCTTTCCATTATTCTTTTGCCTTAAATGAGTGATGATGTCGGATTTTATAGAAAAAAAAAATTTGTGTGTAATAAATCGGTGTAAAAGAATTATTTTAATGTAAATAAAAAATTAGAAATTTATATGTAAAAGAATTATTTTTATGTAAATAAAAAATAAAAATTTTATATGTTAAATAATTATTTTTATATAAATAAAAAATATTATTAAAAAATTTATAATAAAATATTAATATGTGTATTATAATAAATTTATTTTTATTTGTGATAAATAGATAATTAGAATAATTTATAAGTAAATAAAAATATTAATATTTTATTATTTAAAGATTTAAATTTAAATAATAATTATAGTTGAGATAAAATAGAGATAACAATCTTTTAATAATATTTTAATTTTAATCTGCATTTTAAAAATTTTTTTGACGAATTATTAGAAATGACCAGACATTTTAGGTGTCAAATCTTTGTACATTAAATATAACAAACATTATTTTGTACTTATATAAATTAAAACCAACCCCACTATATATATTTTTTTTCCACAAGAAACCCCACTATATTATTGGCTATCATTATTTTGTCCTTGATCCGTTCACGGATAAGCTATCATTATTGTCTACGGAAAATATTATTGGCTACCTTTCCCTCATTTTAATGCAAACTGAATTTGAATTTTATTTCAGACAAAATGTTTAATATTAACCAATTTATTTTATTTAACATTGTGCAATATTAATTGACTTAATAGTATATTTTATAATTAGTTTAAAACTTTGTTTCTTCAAAACAGTAAAATTTATTTTCTTAACGTTGGGTTCGTTTTGGTTGGATTATTAAAGGCAAACTTTTAACTATTAGCTCTTAGCTCTTAGCATTTTCTAAATAATTTATGTTATTCAAATAATTAGTTTTGTATAACATCCTCTAAATTCAGTAGCATTTTAAGTAGGTTTTAATGAAAGAGCTAAGATCGTGTTTCAATATAACTGTTCAATTAGGCAGGGGATACTTGAATAGTTCACACTTCAAGTATTGATTTTGTTTAAAACAGATAATAGCCGATTAAATTACTTGTCTCAAATTTACTTTGAATTTCAATTTCTCATTTATTTTTAATCCGTTTTTAATGTATAATATACCGTTGGAAAACTCTCATTGCATAGAATGCAATTACACATTTTACGTTATTCAAATTGCAATTTTTCTTATAAATTATTATATTCAAAATTGACGAATAATTACTTTCACAAGCCATGATTTCCAACATTAGTCATATTTTAGATGATTGTGTTTTAGAATAATTTTGCAGTGTTAGATGAATATGATATATGTTTCTACATAAGGCTGAGTAATAGTATAGATTTGTTGAATAATAATTTTTCACAAATAAGATTTTTTTTTTTGGCTAACGAGATATTTTAATTTATGTGGCAATGTCATGTGCAAGATATTTTAATGTATTATATGTTCATTTATACAGATGAGAGGAAACTAATAATACAAAATGAGCATTATAGATACACACAAGAACAACATCACGGGGGGCTAGGACCCTTGATAACACTACATACACAAATAATTATACAATACGACAAGCGAAAATAGACAGGTTGGGAGAGAGTAATAAATTAGAAGAAAGGTGCACAGCTCTTGTTTTGGCATGATATTAGTGGTTGAGGAAAAGGAGAACACAAAAAACACATAATATTAAGAAAAATTATATAATGGAATTGTGATGTCACGCAGATGATGTGTTATGATCAAACAATAAAATTAAAATACGTGGCATTAATTTTGATAATTTTTTTAAAAAAATTGATTTATGTGTCTATTAAATATAGTCATTTATTATTATTATTATTATTATTACCTCCGTTTTCAATTGTATGAGATTTCACACTATTCATTCTTCTTTTTCTGTATAATTTTCTTTCAATTTTATCCTAACAACTCATATCCATTTAAAAAGTGGACCCCACATATTTTTCACCATTAACTCACATCAAATCAATATAAAAAGTGGACCTTATATGCACTAAAATTCAAATCTCCCCCACTAAAAGATAAGACCCAAAATGGTCAAAATACACCTATAAATACTAAAAATCTCAACATTTTGAAAACTACCCTTAAGCTAAAAAGCAGAGGTAATATTATTTTTTATAACTAAGCTTTTGTCTGTCATTTTGAATCTCTGATTTTTGTAAATAAATTTCCTTAGAATTTGGATTTTGAAAGAAGAAGAGAAAGATGGAGGAGCCTCTGGTTGGAGAAACTAGCCACAATGGCGATAATTTTAGGCGCAAAAGTCAAACGGCGATGTATAATCGCCGTTCTGATGCCATTGCTTATGGTTCTCGTTTTCAGAAAGCAGCTGCTCTTGTTGATCTGGTTACCTCAGCTTAGCTTCTAGTGTTGATGTTATCCTTAATTCCGTTTTACGTTGTTTATCATGTGAATTATGATTTATAGGCTGAGGATGGAATTGGTCTGCCTGAGCAAATTCTGGAACAATCGAACTTTGAAAGTGTTGCGAAGTTATATTTTATCTATACTAAATTTGATCT
>CATIWJ010319926.1:0-14898 GCA_949640765.1 Croton laevigatus
CGGAGATGATCTTGTTGAGGGAATTTCTTCCCTGTGGATCTGTGTGGAGGGAATTTCTTCCCTATGGACTTTTAATTCTATCCGCCTTCTCTTTCTTTGGAGCCCTTGTTCTTCAGAAGCTCCTTTCTCTTTGCTCGAGCCCTTCCGACCCGATCGTTTCTTAGCTGCCTTCTCAGCCCTCTTTTTCTCCAAATCAGCCATCAGTTCTTGATACGACGCCATTCCTGCAACAAATAAAAAAATGTTATGATCAGTGTTATGACCAAATTAAAAATATTAGGTTCGGTAATTACCGTCGCTTCGGTTCAACCGAATCCCTCGGTGATCAGTCACCACACCCGTATACCAATTCTCAGTAAGGTAGCCGGCGTCATAAGAACCACCCGCTACCATACTCAGAAGCCTATCTATATGCTTCTTCTCTTTTCTACTCAGTTCACTGAGCTCGTTGGGCTTCTTTGGGTCCACGTTCTTATTCCATTTCTGAGGAACGGTACATAGAGACGGATGTGCAACCACGAAGAACTCATTCTTCCAACTCTTCCTCAAGTATAAAAGCAGTGTGAGCAGTTTTTTCTCTCCTTGAAGGTGGACGTGATCGTACCTCTTGTTCACCGCCACCCCGTATAGACCTAAGAATTCCCTTAAGGTCAGTGCAAATGGTTTTGGACAAGCCGATGCTAGAAATTGTACTGACCGAATGATCTTTCATGAGTTTGGATTCAGCTAAGCGATATTCATTTCGTAATAGCTCAGTAACTCCCCCTCTAGCTTCGTCAGGGGAAACCTCAGTCCTGACGCTAGGTCCTCCACATAGACAACCCTCCCATCTGCTTCTAGAGGATTTTGGTCAGCACATCTACCTTTTCCAAGTAGATAACAGGCAAAGTCTTTGGGGATATCATATATGAAGGATATCTCCTTGACTCTGACCTCGCTCAGTCCACATCTGATGTGTTCGACGGATAGAGCTTCGGCGGCCGCCTTTCTTCTCGGAGCAACAGGCTCAGCTACTTTCTTTCCTACTGCTTTTCCCTGGGGATCGGTAGCCCTAGGAGCTTGCTTCTTTGCAACACCTTTGCTCGAGACTGGTATAGCCGACAAAGGCCGAGCAGGTATCGCTTATTTTTCAGTAATAACTAGCTGACCCTTCCTTTTTCGAATCTGAGCACTCTCTTCAGATTCCTCAGATTCTTCCCTCAGCTGGTATCGTTCACTAGAAGGGGGACACTCTTACACGACCTTCGACCATATCGGATACAGAATGGCCGGATCCTTCACCGGAAAACTGGGCAACAGACTCTATAGACGAATTTTGGGAATCACTCTGATCACTCATTTTTCTCTCAACTTTAAACAAATAAAAAGGAAAAAGAGTACAAATAGAATAAAGTTCTACCTAATTTGTGGGGGAAGACGAGTATGCTACCCCGAAAAACAAAAGAAAACTGAAGTTGCAGAGAAAAATTGCGAGAAAGGAAACCGGAATTGTAGAGCTCTTAAAAGATGATAATAGCAAGTAAAATTTTCAAAGCAGAGAAGCGGTTGATATTTATAAAGGAGATGATACGATAGTTACAGAAGCAAAAGGTCGTCAATTATGACGGTTTCAGAACTGAGGCGACGTTTCACTTAAAACAGGACACGTGTCGTGCAGTGCTCTTTGGGCGGGTAAAGGCCGCCGCCTAAAAAGTTAAATAATGACCGCCTAAAAGAAGGTGAGGTGTGCCCTAGCGGGCTAGAAAGCTCGAAGCCCAACAAGACAGCTGTTTAAAAAGTACTGAACATCAAATCGAACATACCGAGCGATAAAGTGAGTATACGATACCGAACGCTAGATCGGGTATACTGAGTGTTACATGATTTAAGATCGGTACACGTAATGATTACCCTCAGTCTTTAACTAAGGGACTTGGGGGGGCATGTGATGATATAGCACTTATAGGGACTGAGATTAGAGGAACCTTGTGGCTAGACCCCCATTGTTCGGGCCTAATGAAGGCCCAGAACTGATTTGAACCCAGCCTATTAATCGGAATCTAGAGGTCAGCACTTGATGACTGACCCCCAGACGGACTGATCAGCACCAAGGACTCTGGTCGGTACCGATCCATCACTCGAGATCCATTCCAGTCGGGGTTTTCTTAATCATATTTATGGTGTAGACAAGCAGACACAAAACCCATACTCTGACAGGGACAGACAGATAAGCAACTCGTACTTTAATAAGCATAGGCCTTTAAACATATATATATATATATATATATATATATATCTCTTACAGTCATCATTACGGAAAGTGGACACTTACTGTCATCATTACAGGTGAGTTGTCATTACAAGGGATTCACGTGTAAGATGCTCTAAAACCCTTACTATAAATACCTCAAGAATCTATTATTCAGAGGGCATGATAATTATTTTCCTTCTTCATTCTTATTCTCCATATACTGATTGATCCCTAGACTGACTTAGGCACCTAAGTGTTCTTGCCCTCTCCTTTTGTTTTCAGGATCGCACCAACTAGACCTAACCATCTACTCCTTCAAGGTGAACCACGGCTCTTAAAGTTTCCCTCATTGGACTCAGGAAACATCACTTATTGATTTTGAGAGAGTTGGTAATGCTTAAGGTCATACAGTCGGCAACTAGGGATCATCATAAATCATAATATCCCTGTAGTTACCAACTCTTTTAATTGTACCATCCTATAAGAGATTTTACTCTTCCATAAGTTTCTCTAAAGGTAGTGTGAACTAAAACCCACCATTGCATATAAATAGAATAATAAGAGAAGTATTTGGATTTCAATGTTCTTAATGTTGGAATTTTAGGATAGAAACCTGCATTTATAGGTTTTCTTTTCTCTCTTATCCTTTTAGGGTTTTCCACTGTTCCTTGGTGTTTTCGCTTACTTGCAACTAAGTTAAATTTGAAGTTTCTTCTAATAATGTCGATTCAAATTCTATTATTGGAATCAAGAATACTTCCTTGAGTTATGATTGTGTCTTTCCCTTCAATTCTCTTTCCTCTTACAAATATTGGCTTTTCCTCTATATACGTGTCTTATTGATTGTTCTTTACCCATCCTTCTATTTTCTCTTTCTTTATCATTCTCTATCTTCCTCCTCCTTTCTTTTCTCTCTATTTTTTTTAAAATTTTATCATTCCATCCAAGCTTCTTTATGAGAAAAATTATGGAATTAGGGAAAGGTAAATGAGTTCTAACTGTCTCTAAGTGGTCTAAGGTGGCTTTTGCTGATGCACCAGTTCTTAAACTAATTCATGAGACAGTCAAAGATGCTAAAAAAGGGCTTATTAGGAAATTGTTGATAGATAAGCTTGCTAAGGCTTTTACGATTAGGGTTGTCAAAGATATATTAACAAAGGCATGGAAATTGAAAGGAACTTTTATTATTAAACCAATAATATTTATCATTTTGTGTTTTTTTTGAAAAAATGAAGATGTCTCTAAAGTTTTGGAGGAAAGGCCCTGGAATTTGAAGGGTTTACTATTACTTCTTTAACAATGGCCATAAAAGATAACCTTTCAATGTCTTTCCTTTCATTTCTCCCCTTTTTGAATAGAAGTTCATCGCATCTAACTTTCTTAAATGAATGAGCTGAATGCTAAAATAATTGGTAATGAAATTTTCTAATGTTATTTGGCCTATAAGAAAACTACAGATTCCAAAAATAAATGGCTTCGCTGCTTTAAGATAAAAGTGTGGGTGGATGTAAGGGAGCCAATTTTGGTTGGTTTCTTCATAGTGGATGATGAATTGGTAGATGTTTTAGTCTGGGCTAAGTTCGAGTGTGAACTTTTTGTAGACTTTTGCTATTATTATGGCCGTTTTGGTCATAACAATAATTTCAGTAATTTTACGGTAAAGATGAGCAAGCTGGCCTTTTAAAGAGTAATAGTGCAAAAAAAATCCAAGTACAGATCTTAGCTTTAAGTTTTTTTTTTTTTTGTGGAGGATGAATTAGAGGCAATTGAGAAAACTTTGACAAGCCTTTGTAATTTATACTTACATGTAGAACATTCAAATCAGTAGGAAGAAGTTGGTAGAGATATTCTAGTAACTGTGATTACTTTAGTTAGAACTAAAAGTATTTGTAAGCAAAATGCATTAAATACTTATTTTGTGCATAGGACTGAATGTTAAAAAGGTTATGATGACAGTGTTGTGCCTTTATTGCAAAGTGACACTTCTAATAGTCAAGATGGATCGATAAAAAAAAAAAGAGAGCTTATTTTTCTAGACTTATCATTAGGAAATCAGGCTCAATAGACGATTGGTGTGAATCTTAACTTATGAAGAGTGGATGATAATTATGTGGGCTTTTCTTTAGGTCCACATGCCTAACTAGATATTTCCTTAAATGTGAGCAGACTAGACAATAGTGCTAGTATAGATTAAGATAGCCCATCAATTACTCCAAATATGGCTGTAGCACCCCTTAACCCGACCGTTTACGGTCGAACCAAGATGTGCCACATTACATATTACATGATATACATAAGGTTAGATTGTGGGCATAGACCCCAAAGTAATAACTCACAAGATAAGTATCGGCCTAAATCATCCACCTGTGGTGTAGAAGAAGAAGCGACACTCCAAAGAGAAGGAGGCAGTGATTGAGAAGGATGTCGCTAAATTGGAAAAGGTAGGTTTCATTACAGAGGTCGATTATGCTCAATTGTTAGCTAATATAGTCTTAGCCAAAAAGGCTAGTAGGAAATAAAGAATGTGTGTGGACTTCACCATCCTCAGTGAGGCTTGCCTGCAAGATTCATACCCTTTGCCCAACATTGACAACTTGGTAGATTCTACGACAGAGTATATGATGTATTCCTTTATGGACGCGGCAAATAGGTATCACCAAATTATGATGGAGCCAAGTGATGCCACGAAAACTAGCTTCGTCACTGAAAGGGAAACCTATTGTTATAAGGTTATGTTATTTGGATTAAAGAACGTAGGAGCAACCTACTAAAGGTTCGTGAAAAAAATGTTTAAAGATCAAATTAGGAAGAATGTCGAAGTCTATGTCGATGATATGATAGTGAAGAGAAAGTTGGTGGAAAAGCACTTCCACGACTTTGAAGAAGTTTTCGATGTTTTGGACAACTACAATATGAAGCTTAATCCCTGAAATGTGCTTTAGTGTGAAAGCGGGGAAATTTTTAAGCTCCATGGTATCGCAAAGGGGAATCGAGGCAAATCTTAAAAAAATAAAAGCTGTTTTGGATATGCGACCTCCCCAAACTTTGTATAAGGTCCAAATTCTGAATAGAAGGCTAATAACCTTATGAAGATTTATCTCTAATGCAACTAAGAAATGCCTCCAATTTTTCAAAATGCTCAAAAAGGGCATTCAGTTGGCATGGGGGACAGATTGCCATGAGGCCTTTGATGAGATAAAATTTTTTTGTGTACCCCACATTTACTTAACAGGCCCGTGAAAGGCGAAGTCTTATATTTATATATAACTGCTAAATGAGGAAACCGTGGCCTCTGTGTTAATTAGGGAAGAAGGAGGGGAGTGGCTCCCCATTTATTATATGAGTAATGTTTTGAGAGGTGTAGAGATGAGATATCCAAAATTAGAAAAGATAGCATATGCGGTATTAATAAGTTCGGCAAGGTTACGATAATATTTCCAAGCCTTTACCATATATGTGAGGATCGCTTCCCCCCTTAAAAAGTTGTTGTTGAGGGCGGAGACATTAAGTTGAATGATTGGGGGAATTTGATATCTGCTATGAACCTCGTAAGGCATCAAAGCTCAGGTGTTAGCAAATTTTATAGCTGAGTTTTTAGGAGCCGAGCCAGTAGGAAGTCACATGGATAATCCAAAAATAAATAAAAGTTCTGACTTAAAAGGAGCACAGCTTATGGAAAATCTGGATAGATGGAGCATGCAACTAAGAAGGGGCTGGAGTATGAGTGGTAATGAAGCAACTAGGCAAGTTGAAAGTCAACTATGCCGTGAAACTGTACTTCAACACCACCAGCAATGCATTTGAGTACAAGGCCCTTATTTTAAGACTTCATCTAGCAAGGGAAGTAAGTCCTTTATAACTAACTGTATATTCTGACTGCAAGTTAGTTATTAGCCAGATGCAAAATTCAAAGTTCCATTTGGTAAAACTTGAAAAGTTCATGTGTAAATTTGTGTTTTAGGCTAATAGTTAAATAGGAATAAATAAATAAATAAAGATTGAATACTTAAGATTTTCTTAGACTGATTAATGGTGATTGGGGTCTATTTATAGCCTTGGTCAGGCGGTGCCACTCGGGCTATTGGTGACTTGAAGCATTACAGCCCTCGTGCTAGATCTGTGGCCTAATTCCAATAAAAGGTCAGTGGACCAAAAGAAGTCGGTGGCCCAAGACCCCATGTTTCACTAGACTCTAACGTGCAAGGTTCCTGAAAAGGAGCAGAGGCTTACAAAGATAAAAAAGATAGTATTAAAAATATATAGAATAAATTATATAATATATAAAATTTCAGTGACAAATTAATTATTAACCCTTAGTTTAAAAAAAAAAAAAACTATATCCTTAAAGATTTGTAAAAAAACCCTAGAAATTCAAAACGAAACGAATCATCCAAATCTAATCGAATCGAACGAAATTCCAAATTATCCGAACCCGCTCAGTTCACCACATTGGCGCCGTTTGCATTGCAAGCTGGTCGCAGCAAAAGTGTGATATTCTCTTCTCCAATTTCATGACAGTGTTACTTCCAGCACGCAAACTACACAGATACGAGCCCTCATATACTATTCGCTATCTCTAAAATAGCAGGAGACGGTGTAACGGATATGGCTTCAACTTCACCACCATCCCCAACCATACACATACCTGAGGAATGGTCTGAGGCCGCAGAGACCATCGCATATGATTCCACCACTTCACCTCCTCCTGTCGCTTTAATTTGTGGCGCCAAGAACTGTGGCAAAACTACCATGTCTCGTTACCTCCTAAATACTCTTCTCCGGAGGTGTGTGATTTTTCCATTTTGCAGCAAATTGTTGTGTCTGTAATCTGGGTTTCTATTGGGCACTTATATTTTTCAAAAGTGGTTCTGGGTTAATGTATTTAAGCCTTAAGGTGTTTATTTCTTTGTTTTGCGTTGAATTTGACAGTTCATTGCTATTTAGTTCTTCATGTGTACATTAAAGCTGCTTTATTTGTATTTGTTTGCTTTTAGCCTTTACCATCTATGGAAGAAAGATGAACTTGGTTTGATGGTGTCATGCCTGTAATGAATTTCTTTTCTGTAATGTAAATTATTCTTGCTCTAATATCAAAATTAATGTTGGTTTCTTGATTTGAATTTTATCTCATTTCTGCTACTGAAATCATTAATTTTTTTTGTTTACCGATTTTCAAATGTTATGTCATTTCTTTGTGTATCTTTTAAATTGCTTACAGTGAATTGCAGAATATTTTTCACCTTTGGTTAGTGGTTGAAGTTGTTTGAATTGTGTAATTTGCAGATATAGAAAGGTAGGCTATTTGGATACTGATGTTGGGCAGCCTGAGTTTACTACTCCTGGCTTTTTATCCCTCACCGTAATGGACCAACTAACCCCAGGTTTCTCCTAATATTTTCTGTTACATGATGCATTAATTGAATTTTGAAACTTTAAACAAGTCTGTTAAAAGGAAATAAAAAGTTCTTAGGTTTTCATTTTCTTTATTCGCTATGTTGCTAATCAAGGATTTTCCACTTGTTTCTGTTATTAAAAGCAGATTTGACCATTCCATGCCTAAAGACACCTGAAAGGTACGAGCTTTCATACTCCTCTTGCAAGTTATATTTTTTTGTTAGTCAGATTGAAGAACTAGAGATCTTCCCTTACAGTCTAAGTTCTGTCCTCTTTCAGTTATGAGCATCCGTGGATCAAATTCTTTGTTGTTAAAAGAAAAAATCAAAATATTTTTCTTATTTTTGGCATTTCTATAATTTCTGTATATTTTCTGAATATCTACTAAAGAAGTGGACTTGACTATCTCAGGTGTTGTGTACACACTTCACAGTATGTGCAATGCAATTGATAATTCTTCACGTGTTGAAACGTATTGCAGATGATCACCGTTTGGTCCTTTATTTTGTAGATGTTTTTTCTTTGGGGATATTTCTTCAAAAAGAGATCCAGCTATGTACCTGAAATACACATCCATGCTGTATGACTACTATCAGAAAAAGTACTGTGTGGTGAACAACAGTGAAGGCTCTACAAAGACTGCATTGCCTCTTGTTGTGAATACACCTGGCTGGGTAAAAGGTATGCTTTTGTACATAGATTATTTCCTGTTTCTCCTTCGTAATTTCCATTTGTTGAATGAAAATCCAAGCGTTATGCTGGCATGAATATCCTTTAATTCATCAGTGAGATGCTAGGATGTTAAAATTTCGTACGTTCCAGGTGTTGGTTATGATATATTGGTGGATATGGTGAGATGTATTGCGCCTACTCATGTAATTAAGATTAACACATTTTCTGAAAGAAAGAATCTACCCGCTGGAGCTTTCTGGTTAGATGACGACTCTGGAGATGTTAATCTGATTGAGATCCATTCAGTTTATCCAGAATCCAGTAGTAGGACGTAAGTTTAGAACAAATTTATTTTATTTTCATGCATTCTCACTAGTGATATTTGCTTCCATTAGCATTGAATATCTCGGATTTATTTCAATGGATCCTGTCGTTATTTGGGATATGATATCCCCCTTTAACATACAGGAGTTGATTTTGATGAAGTATTTTAACGCAAAGTTGAAATTCATTTAATATTTGCCTGCTGTTAAATTTTGTTCTTTGGAGAATTATGCTACTTCAACATATTTCGTTGTGATCTAATTATTTCTTTTATGCATATAAGGATGCTAATGCAAAAGGATGCACGCCTTATAAGAGATTTAAGGATAATGGCTTATTTTCGTCAATGCTTTTCAAGTAGTTTGAATATCACAACAATCAAGGAACTTGCGAGTGCTCTAGCCTCTCATCCTCCTTATGAAGTTCCAATATCAAGTATCAAGATCAGACATGTTCATTGCCAGGTCGGTCCAGTGCATTGAATGAGATGCTATGCTTAGCATATGATATTTCCTTTCCTGCCCAATCTTTTATTGTTAGATTATTTGGAGTGAGTTTTATCAATGTACAATTGTCTAGGTTTTTCTATTGACGGATGAAATGTTTTACGCCAGGTTCCTGATACTGAGATCTTCTACAGTTTGAATGCAAGCATTGTTGGTTTGGCAGTTAGTTCTGAACAGTTTGAAAATTTGCCTGGGTGTGTTGGTCTTGGTACGTATCTTTGACCTTTGCAAGTTGCCACCTTATCTGTTGATTATATACCTTTTATCTTTCATTAGGACCAATCATTTTCCTTATTTGTTATAATATGCTTGCTGATGTGCACATAGGTTGAGTGTAAAATACTAAAATCTCTTAAACTCATTATGTTCTTGTCTTACTACAAAATCATTTGAACCAGGAATCGTGAGAGGAATTGATACGCTAAAAGGTTCGCTGTACATAATCTCACCTGTTCCAACCAGCACTCTGGAAAAGGTTGATCTTCTTTTGCAGGGACTCATTCAAATTCCTACGTGCTTGTTGCAGGTAACTAATCCTATCATTTGCCTTATAATTTAAGCATCTCTATAATGGGAAATGTTTTTATGGAAGACAGAAATGGCACAAAACCAGTTCCACTTCATTTCTGTACTGACCTCATGAAAACAATGGAATTCTTTTCAGGTACAAGGATGCATGTCTCCATACATGTCTACAAATGTTCTTTCCACAAGCTAGCTCATTCAACATTGTTGATTCTCACTTCTCAGGATTCAAGTTAAGTAATATGTAGTCCCTCCGGGGACATCCGATAAAATTGGAACGATACAGGGAAGTTAAGTAATATGTAGTTCTACTTGTAACAGAGTGCCTTTTGACAAAACTTTATGGTACATTAGTTTCAGTGGAAATATTTGATTCATTTGGAAGATTCCTGCTTGGTGCAATTTTTTTTCTTTTCAAATTGAAATATAGTGGCAGAAAAAACATAAATTGTAATTTTTTTTTATTGTAGAGTAAATTATTTGTACCCTACTTGAGGTTTTCAAAAACATGCATGTTCATATGTATTCAAAATTAAAATAATTATAATTTTTGTTAATTTCTTGAATACACTGTTTAACATTCTTATAATTCTTCAATTCTCTAATTTTAACAATTATTGATGTATTGTAAACTTATTCTATTAATAAATTAAGAAAATATTTGGGATATGATATACTAAAAGAAAAATGCAAGAAATGTTTTTGTTAAAATTAAATAGGTAATTGTAATTTACTATTTTATTTTTAGTGGTGTTGATGAACTATTATCCAAAAAATTTACAGAGTAATAATCTACAAAAAGAAATAAAATAAAATTTGAAGGATGTTGTCCTAAAATAAGTTAAAAAAAATCAGTTTGTTGAAAAAATGATTGATAGACCGTTAATTCAGGTACATGGTCTGCAATAGAAACCTCCATTTACCCACAAAAAGCTCAAACTCCATTAATAGACAAGAGAAGATGACCACCCAATTTTTGAAACCTAAAACTGTAACATAACATTGGAGTTTCTCTTCCCTGCTCTCCTCCTCCTCCTCTTCTCTCTCACTGACAGCAAGATCATGATCTTGGCCAGGGTCATGATCTTCTAATTTCTTTACTTCAAAGCCTTTGCCTTTTTTATCTTTCTACCTCATTTTCCATATACCATCCCCCTGAGTATAGCAAACAAAAGTCAGAAAAAGGAAAAAATACAAATGGCCAAAAGATCATTTAAGCATTTTGTTGAACAAGAAATGGGGAAGTTCCCATTATTCTTGATTTATGCTGTACTCGAATGGGTGTTGATACTTGTGCTTTTCATTGATGGTTTTCTTGCATTTTTTGCCAATGAATTTGCTAGATTCTTTGAATTGAAAATCCCTTGTTTGCTTTGCACAAGGATTGATCATGTTTTGGTTCATAGAGTTGCTGATTTTTATTACAATGACTCCATATGTGAATCTCATAAGAAGGACGTATCATGTTTGGCGTATTGCCACAACCACAAGAAGCTTTCTGACATTAATAAAATGTGTGAGAGTTGTCTTCTTTCATTTGCAACAGAGAAATCATCTGATTGCCATACTTATAAGTCTCTTGTTGGGATTTTGCATAAAGACATTGAATTGTTTGTTGATCATGACCAAGATCATCATTTGACTCTTTCTAGTGGAAGAAAAGATGATTCTCTGCAGCAATCTGAAAAGATCCTCTTTAGGTGTTCTTGTTGTGGGGAGTCATTGAGGTTTAAGCCCTTTTTAAAGGGTAAAGGATCAAGCATGGTTTCACAAGCTCCTACTCCTTCCCCAAGATTTGCAAACTTGAGAAATGATGAGCATCGTGGTATGGAATTACCGCATATTAGATATACTGAACTCAAACTTTCTGATACTGAGTCTGATCTTCATGAAGATGAAGATGGTCCAAATGCTTCACATCTCGGTAAGCAATGTGAGTTTTCAATTTCACACTAGTACTCTATTTTGTCTACTTTGTTATTGCTCACAAAAAAAAGATTCAGAAGAGGTCTGAATTCTGAATTAAATTCTTGAAACTTTTGTACTATATAAATGTTTTGGTGAATTTTGTTTTTTAGCTAGGGAAGATGTAAAGGCTGCTACAGTGCCATTGCTGACAGAAGCTGAAGATATAAATGAAGATAGAACTCCAGTTTTTGCTAGAGGGAACAGGTTTTTTGGGATTCCCCTAACAGATTCTGCTACAGCTAGTCCTAGGTTTGCTTCCAGGATACCAAGGAAGTCTCTACTTGAAAAGACAGAGTTTGCTTCAGAGTCTGCAGAAGGAGGTAATGCACTTAACGAAGCGGAAAGCGACTTGATTTTGAACCATGTCAAGGGACAGGTTCACTTGGATCGCAAATCGCTAATGGCTCTATACATGGAACTAGACGAAGAAAGAAGCGCATCTGCAGTTGCAGCCAATAATGCAATGGCCATGATCACCAGATTGCAAGCAGAGAAGGCAGCAGTTCAGATGGAAGCCTTACAGTATCAAAGAATGATGGAAGAACAGGCAGAGTATGATCAAGAAGCTTTACAAGCTTCAAATGATTTACTTGCAAAGAGAGAGGAAGATATTAAGGTTTTAGAGGCTGAACTTGATGAGTATAGAGAAAAATATGGTCCTTTAAGGGAAGAAGAAGGTTATGAAGTATCTGGGGATGAGATTGATGAGGATTTTCAGGATATGAGTTTTCATTCTTTCTCATCCTATACTGACAGATCTCAATATGGCACAACAGCCTATATTAATGGAGAAAATGTGCATGATAACAATAACCAGTCTTCCTCATTGTGGGATGAGAATGGAGGAGGATCCTTAGACCAATCACATAAAAATTCTCAAGGAGGCAGATCCGGTGCTCTTGCTGGGTTAAACAAACTTGACAGGAATCAAATTTGCTCAGAGGATGGAGCTCCTTCCCCAAAGTCCAACTCATACGACATTGCCCGCCTCGATGAAGAGACAGGTAAATGCTAGGATTTGAGTCCTGAACTCTTGCATTATACGACAGATGATCAACCATAGATTGCTAGCTCAAAATCAATTCTTATGTGATTATGTATAATTGAGTGAGTTCTGCTTTGAAATGGCAGTACCAGATGGAAAATTAATGAAAGAATTGTTGCATCTTCATGAGAGGGTGAAGGCTCTTGAAGCAGACGGCGAATTTTCTAAGCATGTTGCTGGCCAAACAGATCATAATGATAGTGAAAGAGAAAAACTATTGCAAGAGATATGTGATAATCTTCAGAAGCTTCGTCACTTCATCTCACTCCCTTTTGATGATGATGATGATCATAGTGCATGATTCTCATCTCAAATCATTTCATAAATGTATGACATTTTTCCAAGTCAAACCAAAATTTATCTCTTTAATTAACTTCATAAATTTCTACTTCCAATTCACTAGTATGTATTTTTTGGCAGTTTTTCCTTTTCCTTGTTAGGATGTATATACAGCAATTGCAAAAGCTGGTAGAAACTGAAAATTCTGGCTTTGGAGCTTCATCAATCTCTTGGCTGTCACAACCTTCTATAGTAAAGGTAAGATCTTTCCTTTGATGTTCTGTAATTTTTCCAGTCAATTAGAAGGATTAACAGAAATCTTGATTGGCAGGCTAGAAAGGAAAGTTCAGCAATTGCAATTACAAAAAAACATCAAAATGCAAAAGGAAGAGCTGAGCTTATTATAACATTTAAACAGTTTTGCATACACGAGCCATTTTACCATTGATGATTCAAAAGGAGCTATAGAAGTAAGTGGTGAAGTCAGGAAAGGTAGGGAAGGACTCTAATATTGTAGCCCTTCAAGATTACTTGATAGCTTTTAACTTTAATTGTATTTCTCAACCAGCAGTGTAACATTTTCTAATTTTTTTTCCCCTCTTTTCTTAATCAGTTAATTTAAAAAAAAAAAAACATTGAAGTAGCAAGCTCTTTTGCATGACTTTTGTACTTATGTTATGGTTTGTACTAAGACAAGGAAAGAAGGGTTTGGGATGAAACAGGATTTTAAATGGGATTTTCTGAATATTGGATTTGCTCAACACAATTTAGTTCAACATTATAACAATTAGATTCTTATACAAGGATATAAGGTATATAATTCTTATTTTGGAAGTTTAATTTTTGATTGTAAAGCTCTTCTAGCGGTGCTTGTTGATTGTTCTATGTGTATCGTCAAAAGTTCAGCGAATCGTGTTGCTCATTTTTTTGCTTGAGCGGCCATTTCTTTGTCTTGATTGTGTGGAATGGGATGATTTGCCTCATTCCATTCCATTGTACTGGATTCTATTATTTCTGATACTAGTAATATATAAGCATTTGCTTGTTTCAAAAGACAAAAAGTGTTGAATGATATCATAGAACACCAGCTATGTGATTCGATGAGATCAAAAGTAGTTCCAACATCAATGGATGAACAAGTTCGAAGAAAATAATTAGGGGTGAATCATATTTTGTACTCCAGCAATTCTGAATTGGAAAAATCATTGTTATATTCATTAGTTTTGTGTATCAATTATTGGTCCATTTATTTATTTTCCAATAATTACTGTTTTATAATTTACTTCTACTTAAATAACTTACTTAAATAACTAGTATAAAACCCGCGTGATACGTGGAGTAACATTTAAGTTTGGTACGTAGCATGAATAAAAACTATAATCTTATGCTCAATTTTGGTGAATTGTAAAAATGGAAGTAGGCACCACCCATTGAATCTTATGGAAGATAGGAGTAGGGACTAAATGGATTAAACCAAAAATAATATACTTTCATATACCGATCTATGTTAGAGCATGATTCCATCCAAGAGCAACTTTGGTGAATTGTAAAAATGAGATTAAATGTTGAGGAACACCCACGTCAAAATGTTTCAAGAAAAAAAAAAAGGGCATAAATTGCGAATGATAGGTGCAATCTAGTGACTACTTCCATTAACTCTTTCTAGATTTCATGTTGAGGACTCGTCGCTTTATTCTAAGGAGTCTATGAAGATACCAACAACTAGACCAGAAGGAATGAACTTGCTTTGGTTTCGGGTTTAATCCAAGATGGGTGCTGGAATACTGATTTGATTCAACAAAATTTTGTAGTTGAGGATAGTGCTGCGATTTTAAGGATTCCATTGAGCAGAAGACAATGTGTTGATCGTTGGTTTTTGGAGAGGTCTTTATTCTGTTCGTAGTTCCTACAAGCACCTCACTGCTATTTTGGCCTAAGTTATGGAAGCTACATGT
>CATIWJ010319938.1:0-22166 GCA_949640765.1 Croton laevigatus
ATCTGTCCAGATGGAGTGCAAAATTATTTATTTTCGACCGGTTTGAAGGTGAGAGGTACCATTGTCTTGTCTGATTTCTTTGTTGGACGTAAAAATCAAGTTTGTGCGTTCAAGATCCTAGTTTTTTCAAGCTTTACAGCACATATGGTATTCTCCAAATGTTATTTTCTCTTTCGTTGTATTGTTAATATTTGTGTGTTCTTGTAGATTTTCTAAATTTGATTTCGTGCTATTGTCTGGATCTTGCTTGATTTAAGTAAATATTGTTGTATAAATATTGTTGATATTTGATTTTTTTTTTTTTTTTTAACTTTAAGCGAATACCTATGGATATCCACATATTGTAGTTGATCATTATGTAATAATTTTGGAAATACATTTGAGATTTTCCAAACAGTTATAAATTATAAAAATATTTATAAACAATTAGTTATTAAAATATTAGTTTATGTCAATTTTTTATATTTTTATAGCTATTCCAATGGTTTTTTTTTTTAAAATCAAAATCTTCCACTTTAAAGCATTAAGTGTCAACTAACAGTTGGTAAAACAATTAATTATAGCTCTAGTTAGTAGCTACTTAAATAATTAATTTTTAAGTAGGGCCTTAATACTTTTACAATATAAATTGGATTAGCTTTTGAATATAATTGATTTTAAAGTAATTGATATTGAATTTTATTTAACACAAATTATGAAAATTTTATTCTTATAGAAATATAATTTTCATGGATATATATTGAAGCTACTGATACTAAACATCAAATCTAATAACAAAACACAAACAATACAAAATATATAGTATATTATGTTACTAGAATATTCAGTAAATAATAGTTCAGAAATTTTTTATATTACTATTTTATTTTTCATTATTATTAATTTAATTATAAATTTTATCTATGTACTTATTTAAAATTTGGCAATAAATATAATAGAGAACTTTTAGATTGTTGAAAACATTTTTAATTTTTTAAATAAAAAGAGCTTATTAATCAATTAATTTATTTTATTAATATTCAGAATTATATCTATAATAAAATAATATTTTTAAAGTAAAAATTTATTTTATATTGGGTCAAAACTTTTTGAAGGAGCTTTCATCTTACACCCTCTTCACATTTAGAGAATAAATCTGTAAGAGTCGCCCAGATATGAAAACTTATTATGAGCACCAAAGGTATATTACGGGTGCACGGCAGATTCTGATATCATATTAGAAAGTTGGGTCTAACTCATCTGAAAGTTCGAATTAACAGGTGAAAATTACTCAATTTTATAAAGACTATATCATTCTTACTCTTATCTGATGTCGGATCTAATACTAATTTCTTGGATTTTGTTTCAAATTTGTTAATTACTAGATTTTGATGGCAAATAATTTATGTGAAAGGTACTTGATCTACGTCTAATACTTCTCTTTCCACAATTTTTTTTTTTTTCAATTTTCACTTTGAAGTTCTCATCAGATTTATGGATGCAAGATTAGAGTACAATCGGTGGCGAGCGATTATGATAAGAGTCTTCATTGGAAGGGGCATTCCTTATACGGGGCAAGGGGCGAGTATGGTCCTCTCTAGTGAAAAGTTTTTTTTTTTAATCACTATTATATACGATTACATTTATATGAAGCTTTTATAACTCATTTGGCAAGAAGAGTACATTTTACTCTATAAGTGGTAAGTTCAAATCTGACAACATAAGATATCATTGCGTGTTTTTTTATTTTTTATATATATATATTTTGGCCCCTCCAATATTTTTATTTAATATCCGCTCATGTTCATTGTGGAAGATGAAGACATACCTTGTCATGAGCAACTTCATTGTTGAAGACGATGCTGAAGTCGTGTGAATTGGATGGATGTTTTCCCATAAATAATAAAAATTTTGATTTATATGTGTGTGGGGGGCCTTGTGGAATAAAAAAAATTGGAGGATATATAAAGCAAAGTGTTTCTAATGAAAAAAAAAATGTTATATTGGTTGTTTGATTTTGAAATTTTATGTAGAGGTTAAAGAAAATAGCATAAAGTCTTTGGGTGCACCCAAAATTTAATATCTAGAACTCATATGTTCAATAGTTGTGTTCTTAGAAACAAAAATCAAAGCGAAGTGTTGGGTCCACCGGCAGAATCTAGGAACCTCACCGACTCTTGACGCAATTTCTAAGCAAATTGTGTTGAGTGGATGCAGTGACAGTAGGCGCGATCGACAGCTTCCATGCATGGTGTTTGTTAAAATGCCTTATTGCTATTTATGGGACACACCTTGTAACATCTCAAAACATCAGCATGGTTGCATTTCTCTAGTGTGTGTATGTGTGGTAGCACTATAGCATGTTTGGTCTCTCTTTGGTGCTAATGTTGTTCCTTGTCAGGCCAGATTTCACCAACATCTTCATTCTTCCCATTTGTTTCTGTCGTCTCCCCACTCTATCCGTTGCCCTTCTTTAAATGCCACTGTTCTGCAATAGTATTTTCTCCAAACACTCTTTTTTTAGTTATTTCTATAAAATATAATTTCCTTTGAAAAATATATTAAAAAAAAGGACTAATGGAGAAATAATATCACGTTGAAAGTAACCCAAAAAAAGTCCCAAAGCTAATTTGTTTGGAATGAATTAATGTTAATCAGTGGTCTTAATAATAATAACTTCAATAGAATTGATTGAAAAAGAAATTGCTTGGAAGTTTTGCCGACAATATAAAAAATTAAATTGTTTGAATTAAAACTGATTTTTGATTACTCATAAGACTAGAAACATATCAACTAAATAAATAAAATGTAAATTATTCTAAGTGGCTGCAACTCAAGTAATTAAATTAAGTTTTCTGGTTGGTGACCCTCCTCATACATTGCAAAGTTGAGAAAGTTGGTGAACTATAATATGTTACTTTTTATTTCTACTAGCGTTTTTAAATGTGTGTCGTTATTTTTTAAAAAATTATTTGATCTTTATTTTTAATTATTTAAATAATTAATTATGAAGAAAAAATTAAACACATATTAGTATCAATTTGTATTGTTTTAGTCGATACGTGTTTAAATAACAACTACAACATAATAATCAATTTTCTAATTATTATTATTATATATATATATTTTTTAAATACTAGTTAATATAAGTTTAAATAAAAAGAATTCATATATAATATAAAATTTAAAAAATATTTTTGAATATAAATTAATTTGAGCTTAAGTAGACTTTTTTTATTATCCCTGAACTTTGTTTTCATTAGATATTTTTGTTCTTCTGATAAATTTTAACCAATTTTTCTTTAATTTTGAAGAAATTAACAGTACTAACCGTTGTTATGAGCTTAGTGAAAATTTTATAGATTAAATTGTACTTTTACAATTTTAATTTAAAAGAAAACAAGAACACAACTGGTCGTTTCTATTGAAGAACGCAAACTTTTTTTATATAAGTCAGAGAATTGTTTCATTGATAAGTTAATAGAATTAAAGAAGTTTCATGGTTTCACATGCTGCACGTATAGAAATACTACTACAAAGAAAAAGTAAAAGCCAAAAGGCTTGTAACTCTGCTTCAAAATCTGTATAATTTGTGAAAACACGAACTTGTTCATGAATACCATAAAAATTTGGAAAAAATGAAAAATGTTATTGATTTTCTATTTATGGAAACCAGATCAAGAATTGGAGTTGTTTCGCATTCTCTTTGCCATCAGGAATCGAAACCAACCGATTATTGATCATACCATAATTCGATATTTGCTGATTGCTTGTTCGAATTCGGCGGATGGAGTATTCAAAATTGAGGAGATATCTTCTTTCGATTTTAGGCTATAACTTCTAGAATTGAAATTCTCCATTTCGACTTCGACCAGCTACTGGGATCGGAATGTTTTCGATGGTGGTGAGGCAGTCGGACAGCGGCGGAAAAATCTGTCATGGGTTGTTCTTTATTTTCCAATATAATATGATCATTTCCCTTTATTTTTATTTTTTTAAAAAAATTAAAATTGCAAACTTACAATTTACTCCACAAAATTTCTACTAAGCCCATAACAAGGTTAATGTTGTTATTTTCTTACAAACTTAGCAGAAAATTGGTTAAAAGTTAATAGATTGAGAAAAAGGTCTAAGGGAAACAAAATTTGAGGACAAAATATCTATTTGAAAAAGTATAGGCACAAAAAATATAGTTTTAATAAACACATAACAGAGACAAAATTGTACTACCTCCGATTTTTTCATTTCTTTACATTTGCTTTTCACCAATATCAATAGAATAAATACCAAAACAGAAATAATAATAAACAATTATTAACATTCTAAAAAACTTACTTTTTTACCAATATCAATAACAAAATAATAATAAACAATTACAAAACTTACTATAAATAGAAATGTAAAAAATCATAAAAACACACCAAAAAATAGAAACGTAAAAAATCTAAAAAACCGGATGTAGTAATTTTACCCACTTTTAAAGAAATAACATGTTTAGATTAGTGACTTTGATATGGTTCTACATATAAAAAATTTTATGATAATGTGTTTTTGTTTTTTTTTTAAAAAAAAGAGTTATGGTTATGATTATTGCGACTTATGCCATACTAATATTGAGCAGCACTTTTACATACAAGTATAAAAGGTCAAGAAACCATCACCAACACAGCATCTCCACCTTTGGGAAGTTCACATTTCGTTACTAATTAAAGATGAAAAACTACACCTTACTTGATAATAAATGGAAGTTAACATCTTTGACTGTTTTTGATACAACATCTTCGAAGACTTGAACGCCTACCACTCTTAATAATTAATCCTTAATCATTTCTCTTTTTGAATTCATATCATTATCAACCTGATAAATCTATCCCCATCAATCATATCTATCATCCTTCCTTCAATCATCTTCAATGTAGGGTTACATTATGAAAAAAATATCACATAAAAGTAGATGGGAATTCTTTTTCTTTTTGCCCGTGATCTTTAATTTGAATCCTAGGCATAAGATACATATAATTTTTATTAGTTGCCTCCTTTGTGAAACTGAATTTCTCAAAATTTGACCTATTAACTTAAAAGTTTATTAAATTTCTTGATTTCCATGATTAAAAGAAAATGTTTCAACTTAGTTGGTTTCTACTCTCAAAAAGATTAATTTACCCTTACCCCACCATCCTGGAAGTTAATCGATTATAATTCTTCCCTCCTTTCTCTATTCAACATTGCCACTTCAATTTCATATTGATGGCCTTTTTCTTGTATGTACTTATTTTCTTTGGATTATTTATGAACTACCCAATATTGGAACATCAAATTATGCGAGCTGATTGATTTAGAATCAAGGACTGTAAATCCCTGAGGGTATAAAATCTCTCATTTACTATTTGGTTTAGATTAAGTAAGAACACGAAACTTAAATTTTCAAAAAGTAGCATAATTTTTTGAGAAATTCAATGCCTCTCCGACTTAGAATAGTGAAATTTAGTAGTTGATAATTAATTATTACTCAGTAATTATAATCCATAAATTCATGTCACGATGGAATTATTTAACTTATATAGTTCTTAGTAATTTGATTGATGATTTTCATTGATTGTTTTAAGTTTTCTTAAATCAGATAAAAGAAATTTTTTATTAGGAAAGTGAAGGATAACAACCATGCACATTTTTAATTAGGGTTATGATGAACAAGAAAGAATTTTGGTAGAAAAGATATGCAAACGCAAATGCCTGTAGTTGTGAAATTCAAGTCAAAAGAACCAGTTTAGCATTGAAAAGATGGGAATTAGAGTTGAAAATTATTCACTTGTCATCATTATTATTTAAATTATGAGCTACTTTCATCCGAGTTTGTGTTCTCATTTGAATAAATTACAAATTAAATTTCCTATTTTATAAAAAAAAAATTAAACTTCCTATTTTATTAGACTTGCTAATAATGTGTTTTTTTAAAAGAAAAGCTACCAATGTGGTGGTACCTAAACAAAACTAGTTGATAAGATCGTAAGAACTATCCACTAAATGATGTTAATCGTTTCAATCATGGAGATTTTATGTACATATTCTTTAAAAATAAATTGATAAAGTAAATACAAGATACAATAACATTATATATGTTAAAAATGAAAAATTTATTCTCAAATTTTCAATTCCATTTTTACAATGCCGCACACTCCAGTAGGTGTAAATTTAAAAGAGAAATCGATACTTTTTTAGTTTTTAAATAAGTCTGATCGAAAAATCTAAATATAAATTTTTTACTATCATCTTTTTTAAAAATCTTCTTAAAAGAAGAACCCCAAGCTTCTATAATGGAATAACTAACAATATTCATTTAAAGATACCAAGGATAGCTTAGAATCGTAATTAGAAAAGTGTGAAGTTGAGTATGGATAAAATGGAGGTTAGAGAGGAAGAGTGTCCCTAAAATATTACTCCTCGAATAAATGACTAGACTTTTTTGTTTATTTTGTTCACAAATAATAGACTCACTCACGTATATTATCAAATTTTAATTTTTATGTTCCATCTTTATAATTATAGTTAATAAAAAAAGTTTTAAAAATAATGAATAGTAATTAAAAAATATATTCAAATTATCTTATACTCGCGTTCGATTTACTTACAAAAAATTTTGAAATTTGATATTTAATTTATATAAAGAAATTTATATTTAAAGAGAAAAGAAATAAGTAAAATTATTATAATATCCTTAATAAAATTTGATATCAACGTTGACGCGTTCGGCCACAATA
Organism: Croton laevigatus; assembly: GCA_949640765.1. Classification (NCBI taxonomy): domain Eukaryota; kingdom Viridiplantae; phylum Streptophyta; class Magnoliopsida; order Malpighiales; family Euphorbiaceae; genus Croton; species Croton laevigatus. The sequence continues at coordinate 6,738 of CATIWJ010319938.1, forward strand.
TTTGAGCTAAAATTTAGTGATTTGGCTTAATTCAAAATATTCTTTCTAAAAGTTAGACTTTCGGTAACAATAAATTAAGAAAGCCTTCTGCGTTTACAACATCCAATGTTTAGCATTTTATTATTATTCATACAATAATTATTTACTTCATTATCCTTGTAATCCTATTAGATAGGATAGGATCTTGGTGATTTAAACTATTTTTACATATTTTCTTATTGGATTATTTTTATTTAATTTATTTCAAAAATATGGAATAAGTACTTGTTTTTATATGTGTGCTTTTTTTTTTTAAACCATTTATCTAAACTTTTATTAATTAATTATATAATTTTTTATGAATTTTCTTGCATAAAATAATTATTTTTTAATATTAAATAAATGAGTAATATTAAAAGATAAATTATTAATTTATTTGACATCATATTGCTTCAATATGAATACAATATTGAAAAATTAAAAAAAAAAAATTATTTACCATATCTTGGCATCACTAGGTAAGAAGGAATTCTAGATCGAATGAGTTTTGGGAAATGTGAAAGAAGAAGAAGTAGATGTGATGCTGTTTGCTTTATTTTACTTTGAAAGGCTTGAAAGCCTAGAAGTCCTCTTCCTCTGGTGGACCGAGCTATACTCTCCCTTATTAGGCTTGTGAGTTCATACCGATAAAGGATCCATCCGCATCTACACGGAGACTTCATTCATGAATCCCAATCTTTGAGTTAACAAGGACAAGTATGGATGGATTTTGCTATGGAGTTAAAATAAGATAGCGGCTCATCTATCTTCGACATTCATATAGGTAGCTACGTCACTTTTTGCCGATGCGATACTCACCCTTTCCATTGAGTGGCATTTCGCTCCTCTAGCGCATCCTGTCTAGGACTTAATTGTAGGAAGGTCATCCATTCCAGAGCCTATTCGATGCCCTCTTCTGAAAAAACCTCATCTTCCTCGTACAAAATAATGCCTTGAGGAATCCGTGCATCGAGACTAACATATGAGACTAGTGAAATAAGTTACTTGCCCTGGCTTCCTACCTCCACAGAAGACTTGCTAACCCTAAAAGAGGGAATGGTTTCCTTTAGGTGGTGAAATGCCTATTATAAGTGCTGTTGCAGGAGCAATGTCAAAGTCAAGCCCATGATACAACATTTTGAAGTAAGAAAGCAATTGATAATGAAAAGTTAACCCATGGTCGGACTTGGTAGGGTAGGAGCTGAATAGAAGGGCATAAAGTCAAAAGAATGAGCGGGTAAAGAATAAAGTGATTGGAAACATGAGATTCATGTATTGACGCAATATAGTAGACCCTTAAAGAACATTCAAACCTAGAAACAAGAGCACGCCCATCAAATGGAAAGAATTGATTGACATCAGCCTTACCAGCTGCCTTGTCGAGGTAAAAGACCGAGTCTACCTTTTTCTTCTTTCTATTGCCTTATTCCATTCGTGTACGTTCCTGTCCGTGCCTCTTCCCTCTCATCTTACTTTGCTTTCACAAATCTCAATGATCAGCTTCCGTAAAGACATTTTGAAGTAGGACTGAACTTGATGGACTTTTTCTCAAAATGCAATGAACTGCTTTTATAGAAGGCAAGAGATTCTCTTGTCTCCCACTTGCTAAAAGGGCAAAGCAACTGGAAATTCACACGGAATCAAAGGCCTTTACAATAAAAGGGGAATGTATTAAACAAGAGTATAGTATTTATAGTGCCTGTGGGTGAGGAAGCAAGTTTGACAGCATATCTTATCATAAATAGCTAATTTAACAGTTATTTTTACCAAACACATTTATTTAAATAGCTATATAAAAAGCTAAGCACTAACAGTTAATTTAAATCGCTTTCAACTACTTTAACAGCTAACAGTTATTTTTGCCGAACTGATCCTAACTATAAACCACATATTTCTCCATTACTAAAAAGATATTATGAATAATTCATTAGCTTGTTTTAAAAATTGGCTTTTCTCTAATTCTCTATATAAGTCAAGTGGAATGGGTTTTTTTTTTTTTTTAACATAGGTATTTTAATCTAAAGAAAAGTGTAGGGTGAGAATCGAAACCAGATTTCTCAGTAAAGCAATTGTGCTGTTAACCACTGCGCTAACTCATTGTCCTTAAATCAAGCGGAATGAATATTTTACTATAATCTAGACAAATTAAATATTTCTGAAAAGGGACATCAACAGTTCACTTGAAAGAATACCATTCGTGAACCATAGAGTATCATAGGATTTTTTTTTAAACAACTTAAAACCTAAGTCACGTATGAATCTTAGATTAAGAATTGTTAAAGATTTTGATAGCGACCCCTTATCAAAAGGCTCCATTTACATTGATTTATGACTAATATTTAAAATGTGAAACTGGGAATTAAATTATTATAAAACTCATATCATTACCCTTTAACTTTTTAAGATTTAGTAATAAATAACTTAAGATGTCAAATTTGTTTTTTCTTTTAAACTTTTTTGAACATACCAAATTTTAAAGATCTGAAGTTTTTTTTTTAAAAAGACCGTCCTTTCGTTCAATAATTTAGAATACGGGAAAGACAATTTGATTACTATGAAAATGGGTGAACTTTGAAGAACAGAAAGTGGGATTTGTACGATGATAATAATAATAATACACAAAAATCTTATCTCAAAAATAATTAAGTTGAAAATCATTGGAGCGGGGCCTAATAGATTTGATAGTCAGTGGGGTCACGAAATCTGTCTTTTTTCAGAAGAAAAGAGCACAATCGTTGATTTTGAAGGGGGGTCGCGTGCTTTTGCACATACAAACCATCTTCTTAATTTCTATTCTCTCACACGAACAAAGTATTACTGATTAGACATAAATAGATATGATAAGTATGCTTCTTTTTGTTTATTTATTTTCAATTACTTCTAGATTCCCAATGGATATCGATAGGATGCCGATCAATCACACCTTTTACAATTATTCTCCAAACTAATCCTCATTTCGTTTTGTTTTATGTATATGGGCACAGCTAGTTTTCCCAAAAAAAAAATTAAATTACAAGTTAATTTAACTAATAAATTATCCATTTTGCCAAATAAGTTAGTTTTATTAACAAGGGTAAATTATTATTATTTTTTTAATCAATCATTAAGGATTAATTTAGACAAATTTGCCTATATAAATTAAACACTAATATGTAATGATGTAGAAGGTTGTTGTAGTTTTGGTTTATTGTGCTTGAGTTTGGAAAGTTGTGTAGGGTTAGTTTGGTTGATGTTAATTGGCTTTACAGTAACAAATTAAAGCATCTCTAATGCAACGGTGAATTGCTTTCATTTGATGGACATGTCAAAAAATAAATCATCTCAAATACTAATATCTATCTGACCGTCCAGCTGACGTATCAGACCGTCCAGCTGACGTATCAATAGACAATGTTTAGCAGACATTCTATTTATAAAGAGTTTGCTAGACATTGTCCAAATTAAATTACGTTATTGGTTATACATTAAATTGTAGACTCCAGAAAGAGAAGCAAATAGAAAATGGGAGATATTGCATTGAAAACAGATTTTTAAAAGTTAAACTCCGGAAATAAACGATTAACCATGTAATCGTTCACACTTTCTATTCCAATCGACACATCAGCTGCAATCCATATTGCCATTAGAGATGCTCCTATATAAGTTGCGATGAAGTATTGTGTTTAAGTGAATAATTTCGTAAAGTTCAAGTGCCAAAAGGGAACAAAATAAAGTTCAGGCTTCCACATGGAAAATCGCACAAAGTTCAGGAGTATAAATGCAAATTGGGCCGCGTTCGTGAGTCACACATCTGTTCAGAACGGATGATCTGTTTACGTAAAACGATTTGTAAAGTTCAGGTGTCTAAAAGGATAAAGTAAAATTTAGGGTTGTATTTGAAAATTTTCAAGGACACAATTGCATATTAGGCCTTTTTGAAATTTCACTGAAGTTATGGACATCTAATAATATATGTCAGATTAATACATATCTACTCGATTTCTAGACATTGATTAATCTGGATTAGGAGATATTATAAAATAACTTATTTTTTAATTGATAAAAGATATTTTTTTCTTTTTTGAGGAAAATAAAAGAAAATTGCTGAAAAACTTTAATCGCACATAGAATAATATGCAAAATTGTCTTTATTAGGTGGCACTCGGAAATGGTTACGAAGCAAATGATGAGCAAGTGGTTACGAGATAATATATGCACTCTACACTATATTTATTTCACTTAAAAAAATTTTTTCTGTCTCAGAATAAATAAATAAATTATAAGTTGTTTGTAATTGGCTTGGCTTAATATCGTATATGGTACAGGATAAAATAAATTAAAAATCACAAGTCAACTCGAACTTGTTCATGGAAGGATTTGAAATGGATGATTTGGCAGGCAAGTAACTGGTTCGTAGAGTCCATTAGGTCTTTATCTTGCATGTCCTTTCTCATACATGACATCAATCACTTAATTTAAATAATTTTCATTACAACTTGCTAGATGATTAATCTTATATTAATTATATAAATATTGATGTTGACTCTCTTTAATTATATTGCTAAATTAATCTAAAATTTTAGATCCAATTTCTTTGTCAAAGCAAGAAGCCCTAATGATAATGTGACTCGTGTGGGGATGACATTAGATTTGCTATATATCGAGATATTATGATTAAGTAATCATAATCTTAAAGTTAATTAAGGTTCATGTTGATTACATCAAATCATCATCACTGCGTAATTAGCTAATTAGATGAGTTAATTAGTCATATTTGAATGTGAATTTGGTACATAAAATCTATTGTTTAGAAATGAGAGATGGATTGATTGCAGAGAGTCTTTGATTATCGGAATCCAATTTTTCAAAAAAAAAAAAAGAGTTATTTCCTAGAAATGCAAGTTTTCGAACTAGTAAATATAGGCGGCAACTATTGACCTTTATTTTCCGTCTGAATTTGGTAAGTTTATGCATTGAGATTAACCTCACAAGTATATATGATGATGATTGACCAACAAAATGTTCCAGCAACCCGAAACCCCTTTTCCAAATCCATGAAAATTCTCAGGCTGATCTTATATATCATAATTAATTAATTTAAAATAGATATAGATTTGTTTTGTAATAAATTTATGCAATGAATACGGATATGGAAGTAAGTTGGATACCCTTATATTTTTTAAGGGAAACTAAATAAATGTCACTTTTAGTTAATATTTCTTTGTCTAAATATGGGTCGAATTTTATTGATGTGTATGTGCAAGATGGTACTTTGGGGCTATGGCGACTAACATTCTTTTATGGTTTTCCAGAACGAGTTAGGAGAAGACAGTCTTGGCAGTGTATGAAGGATATATATAGGATTGCTGGAGGTCCTTGGTGCATAATGGGGGATTTTAATGATATGCTTTCCGAAACTGAAAAGATAGGGGGATGTCGGCAACCTCGTGCATTACTGGACGGCTTCAATGAAGTTGTCAATTTTTGTAATCTTTCTGAAGTTCCAATGTATGGGTATCAATTTACATGGACTCGTAATTTAAATGGCTCGGTTTGGATGGAGGAGAAACTTGATCGTATAATGGCGACATATGACTGGTTTAATCTTTTCCTGTCGGCTTCAGTACTAAATATTCACTCTACAACATCAAATCATAGTGCACTAGTTTTTCGATTTACGGAGGCAGCACGTGTAGTGCCAAAGAGGTTTCGATATGAAAATGCATGGAGTAAGGAACCTGAATGTCTTGGCGTGGTTAGGAGGGTGTGGAATGAGAATGAAAGGGCTGGTTTTCGTGAAAAATTATCCCACTGTACGTCGGCAATGGAAGTTTGGGGTTCACAATATAGAAACAGATTTTGGAGAAGAGTGAAAGAGGTTAGGCAAAAGATAACTGGGCTTAAAGGAAAACAAGATATGATTTCGGTTCAGGAATTACACAGTGCTAACGAGGATTTGAATTCTATTTGCCGGGATCAGGAAACTTATTGGCGACAACGATCAAAGCAATTATGGCTTAAGGAAGGTGACTCTAACTCCCACTACTTTCACCAATATGCATGTTTTAGACAGAGGAAAAACAATTTTCGCCAGCTTAAAGGGAAGGATGGGGAATGGAAGGGATGGGGTTTTGGGCTTGTGGAGTTAATATAGCAATTTTATGATAATTTATTTGCATCACGGGGTTGTGAGTGGGGGGATGTGGTGGACACCATTCATACGGCAATTACTGAGGAGCAGGGGGTCTTTTTAACTAGGCCATTTACGCAAGAAAAGGTGGCAAAGGCTATATTCTCGATGCATCCCGACAAAGCACCTGGTCCGGATGGTTTTAGCCCAGGTTTTTATCAGCGGTTTTGGGGTGATATTGGTAAGGATGTATCTGAATTTTGTGTTAATTGTTTGAACTCGGGGTCTTTTCCTACAGAACTAAATGTGACTAATATTGTCCTCATCCCGAAAAAATCTAATCCTATGATTGTTGGAGATTTGAGACTGATAGCTCTATGTAATGTTCTTATTCGGGCCATGACAAAGGTGATTGCAAATAGGTTGAAAGAGGTTTAGGCTTCCTTGGTTTCAGAAACTCAAAGTGCTCTTATCCCAAATAAATCTATTTTGGATAATGTTATGGTTGCTTTTGAGGTGGGGCATTTTCTTAAGCATAAGAAGACAGGTGTCGATAAATGGGCTGCGTTGAAGGTTGATATGTCAAAGGCGTATGATCGCATTGAGTGGTCTTATTTGGAGGCGGTTCTTGTTAAAATGAATTTTCCTCTTTCCTTTGTGAATTTGATTATGTTTTGTGTGAGAACAGTTCAATATCAAATCCAGCATTCTGGGGGTACTTTTCCAATTTTTTTCCCACAGAGAGGTCTTAGACAAGATGACCCGTTATCCCCTTATCTTTTTATCTTGTGCATGGAGGGTTTATCGGCATTGATTAGAAAAGGGGAGGCAGCGGGAGTTCTTTATGGTTGTCGGATTGCTCAAAATGCTCCTACCATATCTCACTTATTTTTTGCGGATGATAGTTACTTCTTTTTTCTGGCTGAACTAGAGGAGTGTCGGGCTCTCAAAAATATATTTTCTCAATATGAGGCAGCTTCGGGGCAATGTATAAATTTTTCAAAATCATCCATTGTATACAGCCCTAATGTTATTGATTCAGTTTGTGCAACTATGTGTGAGGTATTGGGGGTGCAGGAGATAGACTATGTGGGTAACTACTCGGGTTTGCCATCTTATGTTGGACGAAAGAAAGTGGAAGTCTTTGATTTTCTAGTGCAGAGATTACAGAAGAAGATACAGGGATGGAGAGTCAGAAAGTTGTCACAAGCTGGGAAAGCGGTGGTCATTAAATCTGTGGCTCAAGCTTTACCATCCTATGTTATAAGTGTTTTCCTGCTTCCGAAGACCATTTGTCAGAAGATAGAACGAATGTTAAATGCCTTTTGGTGGGGTAGTGGTGTTAAATGGAGGGCATGGGATTTTTTATGTCGTCGTAAGGAGTGGGGAGGTCTGAATTTCAGAAGTTTTCATGAGTTTAATATTGCCATGTTGGCAAAGCAAGCCTGGCGATTACTTACACAGCTGGAGAGCTTGGTGGCGCGGTTATTCAAGTCTCGATATTATCCCAATTCCAATTTTCTGAATGCTCAAAAGGGGATAGCTCCGAGCTTTATTTGGACAAGTTTGTTAGCTACAAAGCAGATCTTGCAGCATGGCTATTTTTACCGGGTAAGGGATGGTCGGTCTATAAAGATATGGAAACAGAAATGTCTATCATCTCCTTTGGGTTTGCCGTTAATAGCACCAGTAGCATCGGAACTTTAGAATTCAGTTGTTGCAGATTTATTTATGGTGGGGGTTGAAAGGGTGATGTGGGATATGGATGTCATTGAGGATTTGTTTAATGAGGAAGATCAAAGGTTGATTGCTGCAGTTCCATTATCAAATAGACAAGTACAAGATAAACTTATATGGAGATTTGATAGCAAAGGTAAGTTTACAGTGAAATCTGCATATTATGAGCTTATGTCTATAAAACCTGCTCCGTCTATCCAGTATCAACAGTATCAATGGAGGACTATCTGGCGAGTAGCGGCACCAAGTAAATTCAAGTTTTTTATGTGGAAGGCTTGTTTGGATGTGTTACTGTCGTTAACGAACTTACGGTCTAGAAGAGTGGATGTTAACGTTTTGTGTCCTTGGTGTCATAGTCATAAGGAAACGGTATATCATAGTCTGGTATCCTGTGAGTTTGCACGGCAGGTGTGGGATGCATCTCCTTTGGGGGAGAATTTTTCAAGCTCAGCTGGTGATGTTGCGGGTTGATGGACTGATGTAACTTTGGCGGTTGACCTTGAGACAACAGGAATTATTGTTGGAATTGCTTGGTACCTTTGGTATGCTCGTAATCAGGTTGTGTGGAATGACAAATCCTTTCAAGCTGTTTCTATTGTAGTTAATGGAGCTCGGATGGTCCATGACTGGAGAGTGGCACAAGTTAAATCCACAACTAGTCCTGTTAATTTTCGTACACATTGGGAGCCGCATGCAATGGGTTGGAAGTGTAATTTTGATGCTTCTATTGATGTGCAACGGAATGCGGTGGGATTTAGTTGTGTTATTGGAGACGCGGAAGGGAAGTTTGTTGCAGCTCGGACTTCTAAGTATCAAGGGCTTTTAGATCCTACAGTGGCGGAGGCGATGTCGTGTAGGGAAGCTTTGAGTTGGGTAAAGACTTTTACTGGAACCGTTGTAGTAGAGGGAAATTCGCTTATGATAATACAGGCTCTCAGAGGTCAGAAGGTGGATGATTATTCAGGCTTAGGCTTAATACTTGAAGACTGTAAACAATTGGCTTCTTCATTTGTTAATTGTTCATTTTCCTTTGTACGTCGTAGCGCCAACAGGGTTGCTCATACTTTGGCAACGTTAGGATATGAGTCCTCTCCTGTCTCTATTTTTATTGAGTCTCCCCCTCTAAGTATTGTAAGATTGCTTGAGCTTGATCATCATTAATGATATCTACATATCGTTCAGTCAAAAAAAATGTCACTTTTAGTTATTATATTATAACAATAAAATATTAAAAAATTTACACAAAATAGTTTTTAAAAAAAATATGATATAGTTAAATACATGCATTTCATATTCACAATATCGATAAATATGTATATTAACTTATGTATAAAAAAAAATATGTATATTTACCGGTGACTAATTAAAAAATAACATTTACTAGAAACAAGTATCAAAAGTTGTTACTATTTATTATAATTTTACATTTTTTTGAACAGAGAGGTTATCTTTCAGGTTCTTAACGTCTTAGTAAATATACTCTAATGTCTTTCATTTCTAAGATATTATACTCTCGGATCCTTCGTTAAAAAAAAAAAAGATTATCTCTAAACAATAAGGACTAAAAAATATTTTTTCTTATCCTTAACCTTTTTTAGCAAGGATCAAAATGTAATTTTTCACACTAAACATGTAGTGCCCATTATAGACTTGCCAAAATGAACCTATAAGAATACTATACATGTCTTCTTACATGCATCCATTTTTCTATAACCGAATTTTTGCAGAAAATTCGGTAGAATCTTTCTTAAAATTTTAACATTCCAAGTATCGACATAACCTATAATATCATCGTTCTATTCCCAACATTTAATAAATCCACATCCATCATTCAACAGAATATCAATCATCAACAAGCATAAATCTCACAATTTCTATTACTAATTCAAGCATAACTAAATCCTAATAATAAGTTTTATAAATAAACTTTTAATATCTAGCATAGTTTAATTTAATATGAACATACCAACTATTGAATGCATTTTAATAAATAACTACCAAACAATGTTTGGTTGTATGCTGAAGTGATTATTTTATAGTCAATTAAAGAAATTCAGCCAACATTATTTTTTGCCCTTTGTACTATTATGTTTTGGGACTTTTAGCCCCCGAATATACTAGTGGGCACTTTTAGCCCATGTATTACTAAATAAAGGTACTTTATGTCCCTTCGGCCGACCGGCCGTTTGACCCATTTTTTTCGGCGACAAACCTTGTAAATGAATATACCAAATTGAAGCCCTCGATGTAAGGATTCTAAATCCGGTCTCATATTTATCATCCAACCACTGGAAGATTTCGTTCTATATGTTTAAAATTTTTCTTCAAAACTTTAAATACAAAAAACGAGGTCTTCCAGTGATTGGACGATAGATATGAGACCGGATTTGGAATCCTTATATCAAAAGCTTCAATTTGGTATACTCATTTGCAAGATTTCTCGCTGGAAAAAATGGATCAAACGGCTGGCTGACCGGAGGGGCTTAAGGTACCTTTATTTAATAGTACATATGCTAAAAGTGCCCACTAATATATTTAGAAGCTAAAAGTCCCAAAGACTCACTAATATACTTAAGAGCTAAAAGTCCCAAAGTATAATAGTGCATGGGCCAAAAAATGATTTTGCTCAAAGAAATTCCAAATTCATAGAACTGAAATTGAATACTACTATTTAAGTTTAATTTGACGGAATAATTTTTTTTCATTATTTCAAGAAAAATGATTATTTTCCAATTCGTTTGTTGGATGGAGTTTTATATTGCTTTTTAATACTGTATAATGAAAATTGGAGCACATTAAAATCACGATTTTCGATAGACTATGATTTTAAGAGAAAATTATTAGGTGACTAAATTTTATAAAATTTTCCTTCAAAAAAAAAAAACTCAATTTTATAAATTTGAAAATTAAAGTGGACTTCTGTTCGAAAATAAATAAATAAATTGGACTTTATATATACATATATATATATATATATATATATATATATATATATATTTTTTTTTTTTTTGGAATTGAGAGTGGCATGTAGTCTGCAGTGCGGAATGGGGCTCAGAGTCACAGCTTTAACAGTGATAAGTGAAGGGGGAATAAAAATAGAGATCGAAATGGTAAGCGTTGAATAAGGCTCTACTTCCAATGGCTGTTACCCTTTACACCTTTTTTATTGTCAAATTAAATTTTTTTTGCTATATTATTATTAAGGTTCTGAGAGGGGGAAATGTATTACTCTTACGATTTGAGATACTACTACTGAATTTAACACTTTTTTTTAGGGGTGTGCAAAACCCAAACCGACCCGACCAACCCGACCGAACCGATGTGTTCGGTTCGGTTTAATCGGATTGTTCGGTTCGATTTTGCATTTTAGGAAAAATCAGAAATTAATTCGGGTTAGTTTGGGTTGAACCTAAAAAAATCAACAAATTTTCTTGTATTTTCGTTGAAAACTGACCAACCCGACCGAACCGACGAGTTCGGTTCGGTTTAATCGGATTTTCAGGTTCGGTTCGGGTGTTAATATTAAAAATTTTCGGGTTGGTCGGGTTCGGTTCGGTTTAAACCGAACCCAACCGATGCACACCCATACTTTTTTTTAATAAAATCTGACTCAACTTCAGTATAAATCATGTCTGATTTTGAAAACATCAAATAGAAATTTTTTAGCAAAATTTCGTTCAGGTCCTCCAAATTTATAATAAACTCTTTTCGGGTTTTTTCATTTTGAAAAATAAAGTTTTAAGTCCCTTAACTATTTAATCATATCAGTGTAATTGGAGAGTTGCTGTTAGTGGCTGCTCATGGGCGGCTAGGTTTTCTAGAGGTTGAAGAAGAAGAAGGCCTAATTTCATTTTTGTCTTAAAATATAATTTTATATTTCAGTTATTTATTTCTTGAGTGTTTTTAAAAGGTCTGTAAAATTACATTTTGATCTTTCAACCGTTATTTTAACATAAAAATGGACAAAATGGTATTTTTATCCAATGGAATTGAAACACATGGATATTTTTGTCCATTAAAAAGAGCACAGGGAGAAAAATGTAGAAAGTGGTAAAACCTAGAGAGGTTTTTGTAAATTTTCCAATAAAGTTTTAAGTCCCTTAACTATTCAATCATCTCAGTGCAATTGGAGAGTTGCTTCTGTCTAGTTCTAACACATCCTACTGTCAGTCAACAAAAAATTAAGGTTTTTAATGTTATACGATCAAAATACCCATCTTTTCAATAAGTTTAAATTTTCATTTTTTTGTTATTATTATATAAAGATAAAAAAATTAAATTTATTTATTTATGCAAACAATAAAAAAAATTACTCTTCATCTTCATTTTCTTCCTTCCCTCAGCTACTATACACTCTCGATCAACTCCATCATGGTTGTTGAGCTTTGTAGATGGTGATGGGCGTTGAAGATTGGACAGCTCTCGAGTCTGTTGAATGTTAGTGATTTGTAATCAATGGCTAATGTCCCGCCAATCTTTAGATACTCTCCTTTTTCTCTTCTGCCCACCAAGATGGACATTTGTGATTGTTACAAAATTGAATGCGAATCATAGGCATTGTGGCTGCAATCGCTGGCTAGTGACCGAATTGATCATTAGTTCATAACTTTTTTCCCCCTTTTTTTATTTTCTTTTGTAGATATAATTCTTCTCTATTTGGTTTCGCTTCACCCTCAATTGGCTTCTCCTCTGAAAAATAGGCATTGTCGCGTCTTGTTTTTGTTTCAATGCTACTAGAGGTGGATCATCATTTATGTAATAAGCTTTCAAGATAATCTCTCAGTAGCCATGGATCCTTATCCGTTTGGGGGTCATGTTGTTTTACAAAAAGTCCTTGAAAATTTTTAAATGTTTTCAAATATACCCTTTTCAAGGTTAAATATTTGAAATATACGGTAATTTAGTCATTTTCCTCACACTTGATAGAAATTGGATGGAAAATCTGAAAAAAAAAAAATGAATGAAAGCACCTATTTGTTTAAATATAGAAAAATGAGTATCTAAAAATCTATTTTAAAATAGGATGACCTCTAAATATATTAGCATAAATCTTGAGAATCTGAAGAAAATTTTCATTTATTCTTGTTAGCTTAGGAGTTTTTTTTTTTTTTGTAGGAAAGGATTCCATATTCCCCTGTTTGGTAAGCAAGTTAAAAAATTGAAAAAGGAATCGGGGATAAATAAAGAATTCATTATAAGAGTATCTTTAATCTCCAATACAAGAGTGACTTTTCTAATTGCCACATCAGAAAAGTAGGAGTTCTTAAAAATTTTTCTCCAATGCAAACCTATATCTAATTGTCAAGTTAACGTATCAAAGACGTTGTCTAGAAGATCTTTTATTTCTAGAAAGTATGTTTGACAATGTCGAACATTAATATTAATAGGTGATTGGTTGCAAATTAAATCGTAGACCTCATAAAAGAAAGAAAATAAGGAATAAAAAATGTTGTATTAGAAATATTTTTTTTAAATGAACTTCTAAAAATTAATATTTAGTGACATAATTGTTCGCACCTTTTATTTTAGTTGACAGATTAACTGCACCTCACATTAAAATTAGAGATGCTCTAAAGGGCATATTCTAGTCGAAATGGCAAAATTAAGTATAAAAAACTATTATTTATTCAATTTTTTTTTTTTGAAACAATTCTTACCTTTTAATAAATAACTTTCCTATAAATTTACTTTGCAGAAAATTAAGCCTGAAAGTAGGTCATTTAAACCAAGAAATAAAGATTGGAGAATTGGATTTCATTCCTATCATATATTTTTTTCCCCTGGAAAAATCAAAACCGGAACTGACAGAAACTAGAACCTAAATACTCTGACCAAAATATTAGACTTGGACTAAAAAATTTAATGTGTAATTTTAGTTTTAGTTCCTTGCTAGCGAAACTAGAATCCCAAATTCCCAACATTCCTCAAATAACCAAGCAATGCATGTGGGAAAAACACTATTTTCCTAACCAAATATACATGTGAGAGAGAGAGAGACAAAATTAATAAGGTCAAAATTAAACAGCTAAAGATTAATCTAGCTTTTAATAAAAAGAGTTGAAAATAGTTTGCACTTAAGACGTCAATCAAGGGAAAATCAGAATTCCACAATATCCCACTCCCATAGGATAAGGAAAAGTTCTTTCAAACCCCACAAAATTAGAGTCAGAAATTAGAAAATTAGAGTAGATGTAAATATGATGGGATTAAAATTGACAAATACCAAGAAAAAAAAATAATGATGATGATTAAGCTATACCGACCACATATGCATCATTATTTTGAGTCTGATATTTGAATTTGACGAGTGCTATAAAAAATTTTCTATAAGTCGGCAATGAAAATTTGAAAGAGAGTACGATTGATGGGTCGATAGGTAGGCAATGGGTCGATAGTTACGTTGCAGAGAAACGGGTTCGGCCGGAATTCAGGAAACCGTACTCGATTGTGCCATTAAAGTCCTAAGGAATGGAATGGTGATGATGATTTAGTGGTGGTAGTTACAGAGTAGTACATATCAAACTGAATAACAGATGATTTTTTTTATGTTTGATACAAATTTGAATCTGAAACTTTTCAATTGGTACATATTATGTACAATATAATAAAACAATTAGATGACACTTTATGGCATAAATATAAATATACAGTAAAATTTCTATAAATTAATACTAATGGAACCAAGAAAAAATATTATTTAAGAGATGATATTTATTTATCGATAAATTAATATTTATTAATTTTAAAAATATTTTTTATATATTAAGTATTATAAGTATGAAAGTGAGTACAACTTTTTACGTAGTAATATTTAAAAAGTGGTTGTAGTTGTATCACCTTTTCGACGGTTTAGTTTGAAAAAAAAGTATTGGAATTGTAAATTTATAAGATGTGAAATTTAATAGCATGAATATGAAGGGTCATGAATTGCTTTATGTACAAGGATAACTTCTCTCAATTAATATGGATTTGTCTTACATTCATATGCTCCCTCCGTTTCATTTAGATAGCAAAAGTTTTCTTTTTGGGTGTTTCATTTAGATAGCAAAATTTTTCAAGATGATAAGTTTTGAGTGTAGTGGGAGGTGGAAAAAGTCTAATTTGCCCTTGACATTGATAGATTATTGAATTAAATAATGGGTGGTTTTTGAGGTGTTAAATTAAATAATGGATACTTTTTGAGTTAGTGGGGATGGTTTTTGAGTTAGTGGGGAATATAGAGTGATAGTGATGTGATAGTTGTTAGAGTGTATTTGACTTTTTCTGTAAGAATTGAATTTTGTGTTGTGCCATAAAATACACTGATTTATAAAAACAGTGGGCAATTTAGGTGACCTGTGGCCAAGTTGGTCTGTCGAAAAGTGAATAACTGGCCACAAGTCATTAAACTTGGTAACAATTATACCAAATAGTGCTAAATAACTGGCCACAATTAATTAAACTTGCTAACAACTATAGTAGACGGCAAGGGTTATAAGTGGCCACAACTAATTAAACTTGCTAACAACTATAGCATAGAGGGGTAAATGACTGGCCACAACTAATTAAACTTGCTAACAACTATA
>CATIWJ010319984.1:0-13073 GCA_949640765.1 Croton laevigatus
AAGAAGGCTATTGACTTTTGCTTCGACGAAAACAACATCACTGTCATTGCATTCTATGGATGTTTCATCTTTGATCCTACCAGCTATCGGGTAAAATCGGGTTAAAGTTTCAGATAAGGATCTCTTTAGACTCTGAGATAATTCTGGAATTGTATTGATTTGGTAATTTATGTTGGAGTAGAAGAAAAGTAGAGGTCCATAAAATACAGGAGCAAGTTGATCAAGAAAGGAAAGCTGGAAATTTCTTTGGTGAATTGGGGTTGGTAAGGATGGTTTAATGGTCTCTTTAGCTATGATCTCCACATTGATCGCCATGGCTATCTGGTTTTTTTTTCCTATTCTACAAGATCAAACATAAGAAGAGCACCTTAAAAAGCTAATTCTTAAATATTATTTTGCTTCTTTTACTCAATAAATTATTTAAATCATTCTGATAAAATACTGGTAAAGAGAAGTGTCTCGCAACGAGACACTCTCGCACAAATTGTATTTTTTTTCCTGATTCGACGCGGTAAATTGTCTATATTGAGTTCCAAGATTAATATCAGTGGTCCACAGTTCGCAGATTTTGACTCTATATTGTAAATTAAACATAAAATTATTAAGACCGTTAAATTTGTACATTAAATTTGTAGTCATATAAAATTTATCATACAGAATCGATTTCTATGTACTGCAACCCATTGAAAGTGATCTTGGGACTTAATATTAATAAAAAAAAAAAAACACACAAAAAACAGTTTGTGCAAGAGCTTCTCGCGGCTAGAAGCCTAGCCTCGCCCATAAAATAGTTTTTATTTTGTTTGGCTTCATCATTACAAGCAACTACTGAAGAATAAGCATAATGAGAATATTTTTATTATTTCATAAACTTAATTTAAATTTAATGAATCTCTCCATAAAATCATCTATAGAGAATAGGTAAGTATCAACAAAAAAGGTTGAATCTTTCTCTCTCTCTTTTTTTATGAGCGGGTGCCATATCCTATTAATAGTCGGACATAATTTCAGCTCACTCACAAAAATGGCTCCTGAAATCAGTTGTCAAGACGCCAAACCAAGAGTGATGTATAGACCTATTAAGGGGTGAGCCTCCAATCCAATTTTCTCCATTCAATCTCTGAATCTTACTTAAGGGTCTAGTGCCTCATTCTGTTAGATCAATTGGTCATTAGTTCTCATGGAAAATGCTAATAATAGATAAATATTAAGGATTTAGATTTGACTAAATCAACTCAAACCCATATTCAACCATCAAATGCATTAGCTCATACCTCAAGCTTTGACCTAACTATTATATATGAAAATTGAAAGAGTAGAAGCTGAGATAAGATAAATGTATTCAATCTTGTCCACAACACAAAATTCTAATGAATCAATATCCTGAAAATCTCCTAAGAAAAAATAAAAACTATATAAAATTTTCATAAGTTGTTTTCCAAATATAAAGCAAACTACCAATTGTAGTAATGATGCAATACCAGATCGGTGAAGACAAAAGCCTGTGATCGATTAGGATTTCTCCGGTAACCAAGCTGGATGAAATGTTTCTCTTAAACGATGAGGCAAATTCCTGCCATTAAAAACTAAACAAGGTCAGTTTATTTATTTATTTATTAATGAAACTATTTATTCTTGGAACCAACTGGGAGCCAATGAAAAAAAATATAGTATTTAAACAAGTTTTGAACGTTTATTATTATTATTTTACTCGTTTAAATCAAGACAATTTCATAAAATGAGTCTCTCAGAGTATTATAGTATTTTTCCGGGGATTGAAATTTGAAGTTCTGCTAGAACTCTTGAAATCCTTTTTTTTTTTCTCAAAATCACCCGTTAGATAGGAGTATTATAAAGTCTTTTTCATGGGAAAAAAAAAATTTATTATTCCATTTTGAATTGGCTTCTGACCAATACAAGACAAAACATCACTTGATCAACAAAAATAATTATTTGAAATTTTTCTTCAAACTGAATAATTTATAGACAGTTTGTGAAGACCGGCATTCATTAATTTGATGTTATAGATGAAGGTCACATACATTGACTTTGACTTAATTACAGTAATTAGCAAGGTTTTTTTTTAAGTAATTTTTTTTTTTTTTTTATCACAGAGACTGATTTTAAAGTCGTTCATTTTATTTCTTTGAAAACAATGTATAATTATCATTTTTATTATTTCGTTTTCACGGGAGTCCTACTATTTACGTTATTCTTTGGCTATATAAGTCCATGAATTCATATATCTAATAAGCATTAGTCATTTAACTTCATCATTTGGTGAATTATTGGTCTTATGTATCTAAGGTTTGGCTTATTTTTCTTCTCAATGTTATCTTATACTAATTTTGTTAGCTAATTACATTTTTTTTAAAAAACATTACTTCTATATTAATCAATTATATTGCATACTTTGCAGATTTCATCATGAAGTTCTTAATAGGGGTAGTAATTGTGATTGGATTAATCTCATCCACGCATGAGAGCAACAGCTACTTCACAGAAAATAAAGAAGGAAGCCAAATTAAGATGAAACGATATGGAAATGGAGAAAACGACAATGGATTTGGTGGCAGATACCTTAGGGAAATAAAGCCAGATTGTATGGGTGAGGCCTGTGGTAGCTCCAGTCATCCTGGTGGACCGGGTCGTCGTGCATAGTTCCATGCTATCACTCTAAAGGATTAATTTATAGATGCCGTATTAAATTCATGTTATATAGAACTTCTCTTATCTGAATAGTAAATGCAATATGCAACTCTAAAAGTTTGATGTCAATACATCAATTTTTTAAATTACAAAAATTGCATCAACATTTTTTTTTTAATGAGATTATTTGTATCATATAGTTAGTAAGTGGTATTATAATTGAAGAAGAGTTAAATTTTGACCAAATCAAGTGGATTTTCCAACTGGTTTTCACATATTCAAAATAAAATGTGAAAAAGGGGAAGTCTCATGTTCAAAATAAAAATAATTTCTGAATTATTTCACTCATTAATAATATTTATCATTGTTGTTATGTATGTCACGATGTTATTTTGAGTAAATATGAATTTATAAACGTACATGTTGCAGTTATCAATTTGGCAAATTAATTAATTTGTTACTAGTATATATAGTTGGTGTTAAATTTCTAAGTTAAAGTTTTGGTATATGCCTTTTATGGCCCATGCAAGAAATCAAACATCCTTACTACCCATAAAGAAAAATTTTAAGATTTTTTCATGGGACCTAAACAAATTAATTCTGATAATTTAATGAGGAATGCAATAAAAGCATATTTCAATACATTGAAATATGAATTTTTAAGTGTATTCTCATAGTTTTCGACATCGGTTCACAGTTTGATTGAAAAGTATTTTATGATTAAAAATATTCAAAACTTGAACCGGTCTGGAGGCCTCAATTATCTTTCAATTTTGGACAATTTAGTTCATAGACAGACTAGTTAAGAGTTTGTTAAGATTCGGTCACTACAATTCGTACGGTTTAACTAGGTGCTTGTCACTTCTAATTATAAGATATCCTTAGATACCACAAATAATAATAAAATAAAATTATGATGAATAGACTGAGCAACAGTAAAGCCTTGTACAAAATATAATGTTTCTACAATTTTAATTAACAATTTGTCATTTTTTGGGGAATTTTTCAGTTTTCCTTTTCATTTAGCAAGTATCGATAATATCTTATGTGAAAATCAATAAAGAATCGAGAAATATTATGCAAGAATATATACTTCCATTTGGCAAGTATCGATAATATTTTATTATAATTGACACAAATTAAAAATTTTTCAGGAACATGCAATTTTTTTTTTTTTAATTTTTCAACAATAGGAAGAAGAATTAAGTATTAGATCATTACAATTTCCAAGATGGGCATGGCCATACCACATGAAGGCTTAGCTTAAAAATTCAACCCAACAATTAGCCCAATATTCTAATGAAAAAATTAACTCAAAATAATTAAGCTATGAGGTGTATTTGTGTACCCAAAATAATTAAAAATGAATAGACTCAGCAACAGCCAAGTCATGTAATATGTAAGCATTCTGTTTCAAGATTATTAAATTTTAAATAGGTGAGTCTTGTAGAAGGTCATCCTTATAAGCATGACTTTTTTATTTAAAAAAAAAAATAAAATAAAATCATAGATTATTTGTATTTAGTTTCGAGAACAATTTTAGAGGATCGTAGTTTACAGATTTGACTCTGTTTTAATAATATCATATAAAATAAGTAGAACCGTTGAGTTTAACAGCTTCAACGGTTCTGCTTATTTTATGTGACATTGTTAAAATAAAGTCAAATCTATAAACTGCAACCCTTAAAATTAATCTCAAAACTAAATATAAATAATTTATAATTTTATTTAAAAATAAATAAATGAAAACTCGTCCGCGTATATAACATCACATCCCAAATAAATAATACATCAATAAAATTAGAATAATTAATGCTTCCAAACTCAAAGTAGTCAAAATAAAAAATAAAAAAAAGTTAGCTTCTTCTTATAGTTATCAGAAAAAAGAGACAACTTATGCCTCTTGCTAATTTTTTTTTTTAAAACATAGATATCTCTAAATATATTATAATTTAAGGGGAAGGTGAGGTAAAAGTTGAATCCGGATCGTGCCGGAAGAAATTCAGCGCTTTAACTAACTGGGCTGAAGTTTGCTCCTATGCCTCTTGCTATTTAAACTGTAACTAACTTAGTTTGGACATATCTTAGTACAACAGACAAAAAAAAAATTGATAAATACAATGAAGTTTTTTTTAACTTTATATGACATAAAAAATAATCACCATTGCATTATATTATATTACAATCTGCAATTCGGCAACATCCAACTACCCAATACAAATTAGATTAATTGGAAAAAATAAAACTCAGAACTGCGAAATTACAAATTCAATCGTGAGAATAAACATAAAATTTTAAAAAAAATAGAAATCCATATAATACATAGGAATAAACAGAGAATCAAACTACTGATATACTAGGATTTACCGCAGCAAATTCAAGAAATTCTTCGTTAGATTCAATTAGGGCCATTTCTTCTTTGGTCAAAGTCAACCAAACTTCTATTCCAAGACCATCTCTTGTATCCATGAAAACGGCAACGTTTTTTACTGTTGTTATAGCTGCACATAACCATATGGGCTTCCCCCATCCAAAATCAGCACCATATAGATCGAATTTACACCAACTTGAACATACAAAAAAATCTATATCATTACTCATGACCATTTCTCCAATTTCTTTAGTATGTTCACATATTGCTAATAATCCTCTTTCTCCTTGTATCTTTTTCACATACTTTTCACCAAATTCTTCCTTTTCCTTTCTTATCATCCCCACTAATTCTACCAAAACTATATCCTTGTTTGCAATATCCTGTCGCGGAGCAAGAGACCCGACGCAGTTGCCAGAGTAGTGTTCTGGTAACTGCGGAACTAACCATGGACGCAAATTTACCGCACTAAACCATACAGATGTTTTTGGAAACCCTAATCTTGATTTTTTCGCAGTTATTACAGCTTTCCAAAGAAGCCCTGAAACCGCTTCGAATCGGGTTGGATTAGGCACTTTTGTACTATCAACTTTAGCTTTAAGAGCTGAAATCTTTGATTCAGAGAAGACCAATCGGCGCGTTACGCAATCCGCGAGCTCGAAAATCTCCAATGAAGCGTTTGGAATTGAAATATCAAGCTGTGGAAAAACTGAGGCACCCATAAAAAAAGGACTAACAACTTCCTTTTTCGACACGTCTGCCATGGAAGCCCAGCAATTAATGAAAGTAGTCAAGGTTGCTGCGTCAGCTAATTTGTGGGAGACACAAATTCCAATAGAAAGGCTTCCACATTCGAAGAAAGTTACCTGAATAAGTAAAAGATTACCGGTAGCTGAATCAGGAGATTCTATTGCTGCAGGTAAGAACTGTTTTAGGAATTCTGTATCAGGTTTTTCAAGAATGTCTGTGAGAGAAGAATCTACTGCTCGCGCTTCGACGAATTCTGCTCCTTTGTCGTTACATTCTATAAAAGAATTATCTTTGAACCTTCCTGCAAGTGGGTAAAAATGGTGGGTTAGGGTTTCTGACAAAGAAGATTTCAGTTTCTGCAAAATTTCATAATTGGATTGGAAACTATTATTATTATTATCATTTTTATTTAATGGGTAAAAGAGAAGAAGTGATGTGTAAGAGATCGGAGTGAACTGATCCATTGCAGAAAGCTTTAGGGTTTTTAGATTAGGTGGTGTTGGAGAGGATGGTTTTATGGTTTCTTTGTTTATGATCAGAATTTTCTTTTCCTTGGCCATCTTCAACGCAAAGAGGTTGAGCTTTTGGAATGGAAATTTGCAGGCCAAAAATGGGGATAATATATATAAGTCAGAAGAAGGATTCAATTTGCAATATTATAATTAAAAGTGACAATTAAGCACATATATAATATAAGACTTTTTATTATTATTATTACTTGGAAAATAAATTTCCCACATATAATATACAAATTGGAAAGTATATTAAAACAAGAAATAAAAATAGAGATCATGGGGTAGCTGATTGAAGAAAATTGTAGGAAGAGAGACATTTATGTAGCCTGATTGACGAAAATTGTAGGAAGAGAGATCTCTAGTAATGTTAAAAAACAACTCATTTTCATTTCTAGTTAATTTTTTATTAGTAAAGTAATTTTTTTTATTAATAATAATATTCAAACCTATTCTATTACACGTAGCTAGATAGGCATACCCACCCAATCTAACCTTTAAATTTTAGATCAGAACCCTAGAAAATCTTCTTTTACTAAAAATAGGAAATAAAAGATCACAAAATACAGAATTTTCTGATTCGTATTAATCTTGAAACTTACTGTTGAATTAATCTGATTTATTAGCAGTCCTCTATATATATATATAAATGAAAAATGAAATATTTAAACATTCGAAATTATTTTATTTTTGTATTAATATAAAATAGGTATGGACTAGTGGTGGTTATGAAATTAAATTTTTCATATATGGGTTAAAGACATAAATGGAATTATTTTCATTTATTTATTTACAAACAAAATAGTGCAAAAGACAGTTGAGCAAGCAATCCAAAGCTAGTAACCCCAAATAAATAAGATTCATTGTATTGATGTTTTGTTTCATTTTTTTTCCTTTTTTGTTAGTTTCCATTTTCATAAAATGCAATAGATTCTATATATCAGAATTTATTTATAATTTTTCTAATCTTACTATCATAGTTAATTTCTTCGGTTATAAAAGAAAATTTAGATTAGCAATGGGATTAGTCCAAGTTTTAATTGGCAAACGACTTGGGTAAGCTCTGGATTTGAAGTTTAGACTATGTAGTTATATTCGTTAGAAGACTCATTCGCCATTATCAAGCGCGCGATTCAGGTCTTCTAATTAATAGGAATAAATTTAGAACTACTCATACTCTCCAAAAGGGAAATTTAGAATACAATCACATTAAGTTGAAAATAATAAAATTATCTTAATTTTAAAGAAACAATTATATCAATTTGATTTTCATTTCTTTTTTCAATTACTACTTTCCAGCTTCTTTCATAGAAAAAATTTGACAAAAATTTAGGGAAAAAAACAATCTAATTTCCTAAACTATGCCGTTTTGTCGTTTTCTTCTGTTAGTTTGTCAATTATCTACACGCTATGGCAATTGGCGCATTTATAAGTGCATAAAGAAATACGGTTGAAAATTGAAATTTAGGTTTGTATTTTTTGCCTTTTTATCTCTATGTATCATAATTGATCTGCCCAAAATTGCAATTTTAGGGAATATAAAAGACAAAATTTGCGTTGTGTCTCACGAAATTCGATGAGAAATTAGAATTGTACAATAGATTTTGATTTTGTTGCACTATTATATCTTTTTTTATTTTAATTATTAATTAATTAAATTCAAATTACTATATAATTATTCATAATTAATCAATTATATTAAAAAATATTATTTTAATTTATATTAAAAACCATATTCTAAAATATAAAAAATTTGGCTACGATTGATTGTAAATTCCTATTCCAAAACTTAGAAGAATTTCTAATATTAAATTATTTTACAATATGCATATATATTATAAGATGAATGAATTATGATAGGAGAGTTAATTTAAAAATTTGAAAATTTCCACTTATTGTGCAGAATTTTCACAATCTGCGGATTTATTAGAAATAGAAATTTTCACTAACCGGTGGATATTTTTATGGATTGTGCTTTTAATTACATGTTATATTATTGGTTATGGATTGTTTTAATTAGATTAGAATAAATGATAGAGAATGAGAGAGATTTAAACTGTAATTATTTTTATTTTGTATTAAGTGTATAAATTAATCCAATAAGGTTTTTAAAAATAATAATTTGAAAATTAATAAACACAACTGCAAAAGAATAGCAATAAAATAATAATAATATTATTATTATAACCCTAAATTTCAAAGTATTAATAATAATTTCAAGAAAAATATATATGATTTTATTTATGATGTTTGATTAATATTACTATTTAAATTAATATTTTTACATTTTCAAAAAAAAAAAATTAATATTTTTACAATATCTCTCAATGATTAAGTTTGTATAGAATTAATAAATATAATAATATAAAAATTCGAATATTACAAAATTAAATAACGAGTACCTAAACGAATATATACTTGCAATGCACGTTAAAAAAATTCTAGAAATACTATATAATTATTCATAATTAATCAATTATATTCAATTCATATTCTAATAATGAATACTTTTTATTATTAATTAATTGAATTGAAATCATCATCTAATAATAAAACTGAAATGATTTCTAATATTGAACTATCTTATATAAGTTGGGGGAATTATGATAGGGGAGCTTATAATTTGGAGGTTTGGATGATTTTCACCCCTGTGCAGATTTCCCACGATCTGTGAATTTGAAAGCAGAAATTAGTGGATATTTTCACAGGTTGTGCTTTTAATTACAGCTATATGTTTGGGTATGGATTGTTTTAATTAGAATAGGATTAATTATAAAGAATGAAAGAGAAGATTTGATGAGAAAGAAAAAGAAGGCTTTATTTAATTATTAATATTATTTTTATTTAGTTTAAAATTATTTATATTTCTTTTTAAATTAGAATTCTTTTTTCTTATTAAATTAGGTTTTCTATTTATTCAGGCTATTTTTCTCTATAAATAAAGATTAAACTATACGTTATAATCTTCTATTCAAATTTATAAGTATTAAAGTATATAATTATTTTGTTTTTTTATTAAGTATATAATTTAATTCTGTAAGATTTTAAAAAGTAATAATTTAAAAATTAATAAATACAACTATAAAGAGTAGTAGTAGCAATAATAATATTGAAACACTAAATTTTAAAGTATTAGTAATAATTTTATGAAAAATTTATAATTTTATTTATGATGTTTTATCAATATTATTATTCAAATGAATACAATTTTTTATGTATCTCTCAATAATTAAATTTATATATAATTAAATAAAAATTTTGAATATTACAAAATTAAATAACATATATGAGTGGATACGTGAAACACTAATTATATATAATTATGAATAACAACAAAACAGCTAAATCATAAAACTACTAAAAATAGTATGTTAAGGTTCAAAAATAACGAATCGAGCAAAATTAAATGTTTAAGTAGTATTTATAGTTGTTTGAATAGCTTAAATGTTTACAAAATATTAAAAATTAAGAGAGATAGATTTTTATTAAAAAAAAACTACTTAAAACCTATTTTACCAAATATTTAAATTAAATTTTAACATTTTGACATATTTAACCTTCACATTTTTTCCTTATTTTTTTTTAAATTTTGAATCTCCAAACTTTAATTCTTACATATTTTAAGACTCTCTATTTTTATTTTTATCGGATGTCCCCGAAGGGACATTTTAAGACTCTCTATAACGAAAAAAGGAAAAAAAAAAAACATATTTTAAGACTCCAATTTACTTTTGACTTTAGGCCTAAATAATTATTGTAACGCTGCGTATAACTGGTATCATATGATGCCAAAAAGGACTCAAATTTAAAATGAAATGGTCAATGGAAAATGGCTAATTGTGTAATTAACAAAACAAAAGAAAGAATCTTGACCATAGCAAAGGTTTTCCTTGTTTAATTATTTCTTGATGATTTATAAGGGTAATATTAATATTTTATGTTTGGATGACCTCATTGATACTTTACGTTATTTTAGCTTTATATTACAAAATTAATTTTTTAAAAAAAATGAAAACAAGAGAAGGTAAGTTATGCAACAAACGTTTTGATTTGTTTATCAATTATTCGATTAATTTGGTTAAATAATATATAAAGTTTGAATATAAAAATTGTACGTGTTTACTTGTTGATTTTCTTTTATGTAGATGTATTAGGATTTCAAATTAATACAAATAGACAAACAAAATGCTACATATCTTTGAAAATTAGTCGAAAATGATTTATTTGATATTATGAATAACTAATTACAAAGGATGACCATTTCATTTTTTAGGTTGGTCCAGTCTATCGCTCTTTTTTTATACATAATTTATTTTTTATTTTTATTTTTAAAGAATGTATCTAGAGTTGGTTTACAGGTATGATTTTTATACATAATCTTATCGAAGGTAAATAATCATATTCTATCATAACCTATGAAAAATTCAGATCCTTAGCCATCTTTAGATGCAAAGATTAAAAACTTCATATTCAGCTTCTTCCGGCTCTAATAAGAATTGGGATATTTTGATTGAGAATGCAAGAACAAGGCTGGCACATTTTTTGTTTTACTTTGAGGTTCTGAAATTTTATAAATTGATTTCAAATAATAAATAAAGGCATAATAAAAAAAATACAAAGACTAAGTGAATACTTTTGAATTAAGAAGAGAATAATTTTTTCAAGAGAAAGATGATTTTGTATGTTTTTGGAGGAATGTTTTATTGGGTAACAAAGTGTGCTCGAAGATCGAACATACAGCACCTTATATATATCTTTTACAAAGGTGAAAATATACACTTTATTTGATAACTCTCTATTAAGAGTTTTAAATTTGATTCCTAAATTTCTAAGAGGATATCCAATTTGACCATTTTTATTTTTTTTTTTTAAAATCAATTTACTACTAAAAATTTGAATAAAGTTGTCAATTTAACCTATTTGAAGTTTATCAGTCTTATTTATTTTACTAATGTTATTCATAAATTACTAATATAAGCAGTATCTAAAATAATTTTCAAATTTAATTATTTTATTACTGAAATGAAAATTTTAAAAATTTATCATTATCAATTTAATTTACAGTCTCAAAATAAAATTATTAAATTAAATTGATAAAAAATTTAATAATATAAAAATTGTAATCAAATATTTATATTC
Source organism: Croton laevigatus (assembly GCA_949640765.1). Lineage (NCBI taxonomy): Eukaryota > Viridiplantae > Streptophyta > Magnoliopsida > Malpighiales > Euphorbiaceae > Croton > Croton laevigatus. The sequence goes on from CATIWJ010319984.1 coordinate 11,422, forward strand.
AAATTATAAAAATACAATACAGTCAAATAGTTGTTTACATATATCCGTCTCTATCATATATGACTTACAAAGTTCAAGAGATAAATTGACAAAAAAAAAAAAAAAAAGATACATTAAACATGAGATACAAGTTCAAGAATCAAATTAAAATTTATTTTAAAATTAAAATTTTAATTTTATTAAATTTTTTTTTAAAAACAACTAATTTTATTATTTTTAAAAATTTGACTTGTCCTTTTTTATTTACAACCAAACCATACAATTGAATACTGAATATTGAAAAATTATAATAATTAGCTTAATAAATTATATAGATATTGTAGTAAGGGGTTGATCTAGCTATAAAGTTACTCCAACTGAGGTAATCAATCCGGGTTTAAATCCACATATTTTTCCCTCCTTATATTTGAAAGGAAAAAATAAAAAGAACTGTATGAATATCATATATATATAATCAAATTATCAACAAAAACTATCTGCTAAATAAATGGTTACATGTGTATTGTGGTCACATGTTGACTCAAAGAAAAGGACTAAAAACAACTCCTTAATAATTAAGAACGTGACTGCCTAATTAATATATATATTTTTTAAAAGAATAAATTTGCTTATATATTAATGATCAATATGCGCCTTACGTGCCGGAGCATTCTGTGTTGGATACTCAACAATGAACATGCATGCTTATTTTTAATATAATAAAAATAATTTTCATACATATAAAATGAAATATTAAAAATATGCATTAGCTTAAATTTTTTAAACAGATAATTAATTGTTCAAACATTAAACCCAAGGGGTTGGCCTGGTGGTGAGATAAGTCATCAAAGACCAAAAGGTCCTGGATTCAAATCTTGGGTAAAAAAAATAATTGTTCATTGGTTGGAGAGAGATCCATGGTCCTAGATTAATAATATAAATATTTAAAATATTAGTTATTTATTATTTTTAACAGAAAATTAAATTATCTTTGTGATCAAACTTATTTCAAACCAATCATAAAGTGATTGTTCTACCCTCACTAGAAGACTGCAGTTAGCATTAAAATACTATATATTTTGGTAAACGGTAAGTGGATATATAGTATTGTTTGTATAGGATGTTTTTTTATTGAATTGATTATACTTAAATCATATACAGCAAACATTGAGATGGATTTGAGCTTTTGTATCCTTATGTTGGCAATATTTGAAGTCAACAGAATAATTAATTGTTAAGCTTAATTAATTAATTAAGCAATATGTACTGCAAAGCGGCTGCTATGAATTATACAATTAAATGTAAAGTTACAAGGAATTGACCATGATTTAAAATTTTTTTTAAAAAAATTATTAATTTTAAAAAATAAATTAGTTGTAAATTGATTATAAAATAATAGCTATAAATTAGAATCCTTTTTTTTTTTTTTGTAAAGTTACATTTTTGGAATTTATTTAAAAAATTTTTTATTTTTTTATTGTAATTATTTTTCAAAATGTTTAATAGATAATTTTTAACAGCTTCAATAATACCCAAAATTTGATTTAGGTATATTAATGCAAAAGTTAAAGTTTTGATTTGAGTATTTTAATGTTAAAGTTAAAAATGGGTATAATTCAGATTTTGCTAAAAGATTTGGTATTATTTCTGGAATAGGCCAATATAATATGACT
>CATIWJ010320082.1:0-15831 GCA_949640765.1 Croton laevigatus
AACACTTATAAGTGATTGGTTTGGTAGACATAGACCCATCTTATACAAAATTAATTGACATGTGATATAGATGGCTTTATATATGTGAAATTTTTAAATTCAAATATGGAATAAAATACATTAAATTCCACAAATTTATAATGAACAGATTTAAAAAAAATAACAAGAATAAGAATGACTAATTATAAATTTATAAGTTTGAATGAATTTATAAATTTAAATTATACTAGTTTTTTTATCTTTCAAACATAAAACTTAAAATTAAATATAAATTTAATGAAATTAATGTACTTACTATCTTTATTTATTTATTTATTTTTTACTATATATTCTGTTTATTTGTTTTTAGCAAAATTGAGAATAAATATTCAGACAGATGAGGCTAATGATGAAGCAATAATTGCTAGAAAAGCTATCATGCAGAATGGAGCGTGGTAGCATGTACACGTGGCAGTTGTCTATTTGTTTAGGTTATAAAAGTCTAACCTAGCCTTCACGCGCTTTTATTGCATTTGGTCCTTACCACCGCGCTTCGATAAATGAAACAGTGAACTGATTATGTATTTTTTCACTGGCTTTTCATTTTTTTTATTATTATATGGACATACTGGCTGTCTGGGACCTACGATATTAATGAGATGGGCCTTCTGCTAATTTTTTAATTTTCTTTGAAATTTAAGTTTAGTTTTATACTAAAAATTATTATTTTTTTAATTCAACCGGAAAATTTAACCCATGGTCACTCGAGAGGGAATGAACCTCCTTTACCAACACACGCTCATGTTAAGGTTTCAACTCATACTAAGAGGTCACACAACATGGAGCACTAACCACTAAACTGCATCTTCAATTCCAAAAAAATTATTTACGTTAATTAACATAATCGTTAATCATTGACATTGTCAGATCCCAGATTGACGAATGGAGACCACCAATCGATGTGGCTCTCTCTATTGAACCAAACGGATTCGACCTCGTCACCTGACGTCGCTATTGGCTAACAAAAATCCATCAAAGGTCATGATATTGACGAGCCATTAACACCAATTTAGCCAATTACGATGATCAAACAGCTGATCTGATGCCTAAGTGAAGTTTGGGCAATGACAAGATGTTTGGCACCAGAATCATCGCCATTCGTTGGTTGGAAAGGGAGTATCGATTGACCCGATAATTTTTTGTTGGATTTATCACTAGTTTCTAGTGACTTAATGTAGAAATGGCGGCTGGATTATGAATGCTCCCAATGAGAGTTTCGATTTGATATACTCCGTTGCCCCATTCAATACCGGAATCGAAAATTGGATTTTGGGAGTGGCAATGTTCATTTTGGTCCTTATTAGAGATTGAAGATAACTGGTTCATCCAAATTGCGTGGGAGGACATTTTTTTCATTTAATTAAATCTCCTCTCCATTTTATTAGTCATTCACATGTTTCTATATTGACTTAACAATTTTTAGATGTAGAATGATTAAAAGTCTAATGGTAACAAAATAGATTAATAGAGGGACTACAAATTAATATCAAAAATTGACGAGAGACAAAATTATCTAATGTGTTAAAAATCAGAAACTAATTTATAATTAACATTTTTTTTAAGCATGCTTGATCTTCAAAACTTTTGCCCCAATTAATCCGGACCTGACTCTCGTCACACCCTTGGCAATGGACACACTCTCTCCCTTCGAAAGATTAAACGAAGTAACAACAATCATACTAAATCAATTATACTAAATCATTCAAAAGCTTCAGTTATGTTGATGGCGACAATCTCCAAAAGTGGAGGAGGGTGGAGTGACGAAAGAGGGGGGGAGACACAATTGACACGAAAACGTCCAAGGGGAGGAGGGGTTGCTGGATATATGTACCAAATGAGAAGGGGCGGTTGTGTTAGGGATATGATTTTTACCTTCACCAAAACAATGAGTTTTTGAATTAAAATGAAAATATCAATTTTCACTTTGGTTATTAGTGTGACTTAAATTGTGAATCAGGGCAAAGATTTAGCTCAATTGGTTAACATACTGGCCTATCAGGACTAACACTCTAAGTTTGACTCCTATTTCTTCGCCCTTTCCCCTAAAATTCCCCCTCCCCTATACCTATGTAAAATAATCGTGAATCGACCAATTAATGCCTTTCTTTACTGCAGACCGAATCAACACTTTGGTAGAATTGGCTAATTGGTTTAGTTCAGTTTTGATTCGTCAAACTTGGTCCAATTTTGCACATTCCCATTTGCAACAAGTTGTTTATTGATATTTGTTTATTAGGCTCACGAGTTAGTTCAATAAATTAGACTTCCTAATTAGAATTTTACTCCAACTTGGCTCATCATTTATTGACCGATTAGTTCAATTCCGACTCCAACGACTCACATGTGTCCACCACCCCTACTCTTAATGAACAGAAAGAAACCCCCCAAAATTTTCAATGTTTAAAAATAAATAATCCCAAAAAATTCTGTTAGAACTTGATTTAATTTGGCCAGCAATAGTTATAGCAAAACATTTCTATGAGCTCTTCTTCCCGTAGCCGCAGCAGCAGTTATTGCAATGTATAAACTCAAACGCAAATGATAACAAACGCAAATGTTAACTGGTTCTACTAGAACCATGTTCTACTATCCTACTTTTTTATTTTTATTTTTTTTTCAAATCAAGTGTTAAATTGTTTGTTCTTAATCTACTATCGTACTTTTAAGTTTTTTTTTTTCTAAATCAAGTTTTAAATTGTTTGTTCTTAATTTCGAAATTAATTTAAGTAGGTTGTAGTTTGAATAATTTGACTGTGTATTAAAAAATTGCACAAACAATAATTAGAACAGTTAAATTTGTAGTCATGTGAAAATTTTAATGCAGAGTTAAATTTTGCGAACTGTGATTCACTAGAATTGATCTCGGAATTGAGAAGAGATAATTTAACCCTTGATTTGAAAAATAAAAAATCAAAAAACCCCAAAAAGTGGAATAGTAGAACCAGTTATCTTCGCCTTGACTCAAATGTAATTATTCTAAAACTCTATTTTGAGAGAATTTTGCAGTCTTTATCGATTTTGTCCAACTCGAATGTAGATTAGTAGACACATATTATTTTGATAACCAGAAACCATAAGACTAAACTTTTAAAAAAAAAAATTGTAGAGCTATTCCATATTATTGAGACTGCCTACGACAACAACTTTTTATGTAGTCAAAAGAAAAATCTTTGAAATTAGACATTCTTAATCCACAATTCTCAATCCAAAATAATAAATAATAAAATAAAGGCGAAAACATAATACGTTATTTGATTTTCAAATGAGTCATATTTTATATTTAATTTATACATATTTCTAGTAGTTGTACGTAATCTCTATAGACTAGTATTTCCATAAGAGTCCATGAAAATTAGTTAGAGTAACAGAGAGAAAAAAAAAGGGTGAATATTGATATATGGTGAGTTTATTTTAGGATTTCTACAAAAATACTTAATAAAAATTTCATTTACAAAGAGAATTAATAAAAAAAAATTACTCAACCAAAAAAAAAAAAAGTTATTGGGGAACTTTGTAATTTTAGTAATTTTAAAAAACTAAATCTGCTATTTACTAAATTTATAAAATATTATGCTATTTACTAGATTAGAAGTTTCAAAAATTTTTATTTGTTCATAACATCTTAAGACACTATAAATAGATAGAACTATTTACCTACACTTGGTGCAATACATGCACAAAGTCAATAGGCAATTAGAGAAATATCTGATTAAGGGCGTTTGTGACAATACACTGGGAAAAAAAAGGTTCAGATTGTCTAAAAATTTTAAAATCCTTAAACAGAATTGGTTTGGTATATGAGAGCCTCCTATATATCGGGTGTACACAAGAAATTTATATAAATAGATTTGATTTGTGAGTTTTCAAGAACTCTAACATCCTTAATTTACTTGTTCTAATAGTTTTTTTTCCCCTGTAATAAGGTCTATTAAATTCAATATTTTTGTATGTGAAGGGATATAGGATTGCTTAGATTGCTAGATAAAGAATTGATGTTGTTCTTTGGCAGAAAATGACCTGCTTACACTGAATAAATGAGTAAGTACATGCCTCTATCAAGATACTTCAATCCATTAGATCTTTTACCCAATATAATAGTGAAGTAATAATTATTATGATCACCGGCAACGGCACCAAAATTCGCTAAGTTGAGATTTCAAATGCTTAATAATAATACAAAATATTGTACTATTTGGTCTCCTAACTTTGTAATCTTACAAGAACACCATAGAGCTAGTAAGAACCGAAGAAAGTTTAGCTTTTTGTTGTTGGTGTGTTTACAATATGTAAAGTGAGCTCTATTTATAGCAAAAAATAATAATAAGTAAAAAAAAAAAAAAAACAATAAGCATGAGGTTAGGAAAAAAAATAATCAAACACAATAGTTATAATAGTTATATAATTTATTTTCTAGACTATAAAAAATCAACTTTTTTTAAAAACAGTAAATTAAGTTTTTTGGCTAAATTAGGATTTGAGCCCCTTAGCTCAGGTCCGGAAGGTGCATTACTCTAACCATTTGAGCTAGAGATCATTTGCTTATAAATCAAATTAATGTGATAGTTTAATTTTCCTGAAGAATTAATTGAGGGTATCTTCCCAAAAACTTTTCGATTTCATTAATATGAAAATTAAATTAGAGCAATCCATGTTAGTATCAGATATACTAACAAAGACATGATATTTGATAATTTTAAGAATCCAATTCAAAGTTTATGAAGTAAATCCTAATCCTAAACACATATATCTAAATGTGTTGCATTGATTTAAGTTTTGTTCCTATCTCTTGACTTTGATATCAAAGTGTTGGCATAATCCATCAAGGAAGATATGGAGCAACATCAACATTAAAACACTTCCTCTCATATATTCTTTTTCTTTTTCTTTATTTTAAAAATTCAAAGAAAGAAAGAAAGAAAGAAATATTATTGTATGGTTAAGGGTTGTGCAGCAGAAGTGATAGATCACCAGCCAACAATACTTGGGACCCATAAAGAATTATGTTGAAATAGACGTACTTGTAGTTAACAAATTGGGCATTATTTAGACTAATATGTGCCAAAAGCATAATATTCTGTACTCATAGAATGAAACATCTGACTACCCAGCAAAGTTTTGGGTGGGGAATCTAACTGTTCTCCTCATCTTTTCAAATCTTCTTTCACATTGTAAATCATCCAATTATATGCATATTGTCACCCTGTTACATAATTAATTAGGACGAAATTACTTAACTACACCGGGTGGATAGAAGAATCAAGATTTCTTATGAATTACAAACTTTTCGCGATTATAGATAAGTTGAATTCGATTGTAACATTTGTTTACTATAGGGACAATAGGTTATATAAACATCCATGAATTTCTTTTATGACCAATAGTAACGTGTATTTTCTTCCTATAAAGGGTTTTTTTTCCCCTTTCCCTACCCTAGTTGAAGGACTAAAAACTCTATAAATGAGTCCACTAGTCAATAATTTATGATCAACTAGTCATAAAGCTCTTTCACAAAAGTACTTTGAAATTGCATCAAGAAAATTGGGGGGCTAAGGAGAATTCAAGCTTTTACATATGACTTCACTTCAACAAATTTGACTTCAACTAGAGATACTTAGTTGAATAAGTTAGTTTGGGTGGTATATATTATTGAGCCTACATAGTTGTTTTCAATTTAAATCATTTAATCTAAATTTTACCAATTATTTAGGTTACTAAAATCAAAATTGTTTAGTATGGAAAAACAATTCTCATAGAATTGAAATGATATTATAACCATTATTATTTGTTGACAATCTATATGCTACCACATTTTTCAAGCAAAAATTAAAGTTTTAAAGAAAATTTTGGGTATATTATTTCAATACAAACTTTTATCCTCTTTTTCACATTAAATATGAATGGAAATATAAACATTTAAATGGTTTATTTTTCAAATCCTAACTTTTTTTTTTCCTACTTTTTTATCCTTAAATTTCTCTCTTTTATTCATTTTTGAAATTGTTGTTCTTAGAGTCCATGATGAGTCTACACATACATTGACTTATAAGGGAACGTAATGGTGGACCTACATGAACAAATGTGGGGTTAAGTGACCCCAATTCTTTCATGTAAGGTCCCTAAAATTTGTAAGAAAGTTTATACTTGAACCCATAAAAAACTTTTTAAAAAACCCAATTTTATATAATTATTTAATTTTGATCCTATATAAAAATTATCCAAGGACCATCGTTGAGTGAATGAGTGATAGACACATTTTGCGTAAAACCAACATATATTAACATCACATCTCATTCAATTCTAAGTCTCTCACATTTTTTTTTAAAAATCATATTCGAGTGGATTATATTTCCAACAACTATCAACTATTCTTGTCTCCGTAAATATCATATGACTTATCTTTTTTTTTTTAAACTGGGTGAGAGATTCGAACTCTAGACTATCATCAAAGTTGTAAATGCACTTATCAATAGGCCATGCCTTCACATGCATGTCATATAACTTCTCTTCTTTATTCTTGTTAACACAAAAATTTCAGACCTATCATTTTTTATTAACATAATTTTTTTTTAAATTTCAACAATATTTCATTTTAATATGGTCTTCTTTTGATGAGAGTTTGTTACTCTATATTATGATAGATAATGATTTTATTGGATCTATTTCATCATTGGTTATTCAATATATTATATCTATTAGAAATTTTTTAGATTTTTAGACTTATTTTTTCTATTAATTTTGGATTTCAAAATTATCACGTGAGGCTTGTTAGAAGATTCAAGTTTCGAAAATTGACTATAAATCACAAAACAAAACCAAAGAATTTAAATCATGGATATAAACTCCCACAAAATGAATTATGTCAAAAAATTTCAAATTGAATATCAGATTTTATTTTCTATAAGTGGGATTTTTCATTCATACCAAAAGATATACACTTTATTTCAATTTTTGCAATTCTTTTGTGGTTAAATAAATTTAACTCTAAAATTAGTAAATAAATTTAATATTTCCACATTCTGGGAGTGAACAATGAAGGTTATTGTTGGCATATTGTAGGCACTTTCAAAGAAGCTTCCCACCAAATATGGTTACAAATTACAAGATGCAATCTTCTTTTTGTAAAGTTACATTATGACACTCCAATCTTTATCCATTCTAAATTTAAAGTGCAATGATAAAGTTAATCATTACACGAATAATTAATTCTTCCAAGAATGACATCAAAGGCTTTGAATTTCGGCATTATCTGTTCCACAAAATTACTCCCTAATACTATTATCATCATAAAATTACTCATTATTTAATCAAACAAATAATCAAGCTATTGTCAAAAATAATATTTGGTAAATTTTTTTAGGCGTGTGCATGAGTCGGGTTCGGATAAAACTCAATTGGACTCGAAAACCCAAGATTCTATTGATTAGTAAATCAGATTGAACCCCATTTGCATTAGGTGAGGTTGGATCCGATTTGGGTTTCATTTGTTAATTTGCTAGAAATTGTAGGGGAAAATGTTGGATCGGCTCGAGTCGCAATCTAAAAATTCTAGATATGGCGATTCGGACTGAACTGACCCAAACGGATTATTTGTTCTAGTTTGTTTTTCAAATAATGGATTGTTCACTCATATTAGGGAGGCAATTATCACAAAATTATGATTTGATGTGCAATTTGCAACTTTTTTACCCTATTAAATCTTAACATGATGAAATAGATGGTTCAAAATTTGTGAGAAAATAATATGAATACTGCTTGTGATGGCTTTATTCAGTTTGTCTTTTACAAAAATTTCTGAATAAAGAGTTTCCTTTAACTTTGTTCATAAAGTGTAAAGAAAGAATGTGGGAATGCCTAGGTATATATGAAAGAAAATAACATATATAGAGATTGAAAAAGAAGGCCAATTCTTTTGGTAAAAACTTACAAAATATTATGTTATATAAAGTGGTCCATTACACAATTACCAAGGATCACTTCATATGTATTATACTTTCAAAAGAAGATTATTATAAGCTAATAAAAAGCTTTAAAATTTCTCTCTAAAAATTCTTTTTTTTTCTCTCTTTTTTGATAGTGCAAAACATACAAAATCAATTAGATTTCATATTTACGTAGGAATATAGTTTTGATTTGGATCACTAACACATTATATAAGCTAGCTTGACAGGAAAGGCATGGTGGCTTTTTCTTCCTTTTCTTCTTGCTTTCTGTCTTTCTTGTCTCCTTGTCTTTCTTTATCTCTCTTTTTCTTTTCTTTTCTTTTCTTTTCCTTTTCCTTTTTCTTTTCTCTGATTTTCTCAGCTGGGGTACCTGATTCTCTTCATCAGCCCTCCCTCTTCTCCTCTACTTTACTCATCAGAGAAATAATGATTTCAAAATGATAGTACAAAATATTATTATTATATTTCAAATAATAATTTAGAATTTGATTTTTGATTTCTTAATGTGGCCTGCCCAATGTAAATTCCAAGTTAGGTTTCTTGGGGTTGGGACTTGTCTCTGAAAGACTTGATGAGCTCATTTGTGATATTCTTTCATAGCTTAAGCTCTTCGGATCCGTTTCTTTCTGTGATAAATAGCAACAGAAAAAAAAAATAAATAAAAAGGATAAAAACAGAGAAATGAATGATTTTTTTTTTTTTTCAACTCTGTTCGATTTTCGAGATTTTATCCTGACTAATTTAAATACTTTTTAAAACGAATTCAAGCAGCTTACAACTTGGACTAACCGATAGTTCGCAGAGGAAAGAATGAATTTAATGAAATGGTTATTCATTCCTAGAAGGAAGCGTGTGAAAGTGGGAATCAAAAGGGCAATTTGACTATGAGAATAATAGAATATTTATCAAACAAAATCAAAATAAATAAAATTATGTAGCAGTAGTACTACATTTTATGAAAGCCTGATAAAGTGTACTGTTACAGCAGTTCTCTAATTCAATAACTTCAATTATTATGCAGTTTATATATATATATTGACACATACACACAGAGTTTTTGTATTATTATTATACACTTTGACCCCAGCTATTTTAACTTATTGACCTGAAAATCTATCTATAGGGAGGAGTAGTCTAGTTTAATAATGCAAAAATAAGCATTGTTTTCAAATAAAATAATGTGGATTAGTTGTGTCTAAAAGCTTGAGCTTTCCACATCAAAAGAGAAGACTTTTTTTTTTTCCTTTCTTTCTTTCTCCTTTCCTAATTAGCAATAAAATGACAAAAATAACCCTTGAATGAAGGCTTTTCAAAGGCCTCTGCCTTTCTTCTTTCTTTCTAATTTGCATGACTTAATGAAGAAAGCAAAGAAAAAGAAAGAAAGTGAAAAAAAGAAAAAAATTTAAGGCATCTGCTTTTTCTTGAAAAGAAAAGAAAAAAAAACATTTATATATGTGCATGGAGAATAAAAAAGAAAGAAAGAAAAAGAATATTTTCAAAGAAAAAGGAAAGTTTGGGAAACTAATGGGATATAAAGATTTGGTATAATAGTATATATTGTAGTACCTCATGAAGAGATGATGATAGGTTTCCATTAGAATCCTTTGGTTTCACATGTAACCAAGCTTCCCTGCTACAAACCAAACATATTGACAGAATATTACCTATCAGTGGAAGCCATGCAAAAGGAAAAAAAAAAAAATTTCAGAAAAGAAACCAATATTTTATTATCTTCTTTATAATTTTTTACAGTATTTTGGATGATAATTCAAACTCTGGTCTATAAAACATAGTCAGTCGTCGCAACAACAACAAGTGCACTTGTCATTAGAATACGAGCCAACGGTGGTGATTGAGGTATAAAGTTGAATTAAACCCATGTGATAGCCCATTACCTAGAACAATACATTACAAGGAATGAAAGGAAAGGAAGTTTCAAAGGGCATAAAACTTTAATTTTAGCACCAAAATTTTCCAATAATGGGTCCATCATAGGGTTTAATTTTGACACTAAGTTTTCCAAATGAGGGTCCCATTTTGAATTGAGCCCACAAAATCCAAGAGAAAGAGATATTTCCATTTTTTTTTAGGTTGATTTTTTTTTTATCCCTCTCTATCTACATTACATTATGCCCTTAGTATGATTGGAGTTTGTGTTTTTTTTTGTTCCTTGTTTTCTTTTTACTTCCCTTTCACCCAAATCTTTAGCAAAGTCTATCTATAATTACCCCATCATGTAGTCCTCATTATCACACATACTCCAGTTAGTATAACAGTCCAATGAATACAAACGCTAATATAATTTTTTTTTCCTCTCGAATTCTCAATTTTTCTACTTTATTCTAACACGCTTTATATTTAGAAGGATGAGTTGGTATAACGGTACAACGGGTTGTGTGTGTATATATATATATACTACACTAATTTGGTGCATCTATGTATGTTCCTAACTTATGGGCACTAAGAAAGAGGTAGAGGAAGAGAAAGGAAAGGGGAAAGAGAGAGTATGTATTAGAAGAAGATAGAATCATTACCCAAAAAAAAGGGAATAGTGTTTTAATAATTGTTAGATTAATGAGTCCAACATGCTATAGTTTTTTACTTTATAATCACGTATATATAGTAATGCACGAATTCCAAAAACTTTGGGTTAGGTTAGATTTAGTCATTTGAAAAAAAAAAAAGACAAAAGCAAACAATAGAATAAAGAATAATTAAAATCATTAACTTAATTATTGGATGCTAATTAAGATTGCAATTCTCATCTTCTACGACCTTAATCTTCTATTTCATCCTTCCAAAAATCATTTAATTCAACAAAACAAAACAAAACAATTGCTAAGTTTTAGGTATGGTTTTGGCTTCATTGCTTCTTCTAATTATTAAATTAAATGTTACTAATACGGAGTAAATTAATAATTAAAACAAGTTTTATAAAATTTAGGGACAAAAATGTAAAAATAATTTAGGGATTTAAGTAAGTAATACCTTGAAGAATTACTCCATAAAGCATTATAGTCTTTGTCCTGCTGATCATGACTATTTGCTCTTCCTTGTTGCTGCATTGTTCTTGATGAGTTTTGAATATCAAACATCAAATCTTCTGATGTATCTCCTGATGATCCATTATCAAATACATCTGATTGCCCTACATCAGTGCAAAATCGAATTCAAGAACTCAAAATGAAAAAGAACCCTTATAATTAATCAAGATTTTGTAATGTCTTAATTATTAAAAAGAATAATTAGCTATTAATTAATAACCTGAAGAAGCTGCTGCTCTATCTGTAGTCTTTACAGTCCGATACATCTGCAAGTTGTAAATGATTTCTTTTAGAAACAATTCCATTGGAAAAATTATATAATTAGCATCACTTTAAGCTTAATTATTAGGGTGATAATAATCAATAATAACAAGTAAAAGAGGTTCAGAAAATTTGTCAAAAAAGATAAAAACAGAAAAGCTAGACCAATATACTGTTCAGTATAGAGCTGAAAATGGAGTAATGCAGCGCAAGTACAAACTGTAAAAAGTGAAAGATAAAAATAAAAATATGATATATGTAATGTAACAGAAGCATTTATACCCAAGTAAATGCATATGGAATTAACCATGGTTAAAAAGAAACCCAACTGAGTGAGCCTGAGTTAGATATCATTGAGAAATGATGGTGTTTTTGTACTTGTATTTTTTGTTTTGAAAAAAAAAAGAAAAGAAAAATGTACTCTATATAGTATTGAAAAAAAAGAAAGAAAAATAATTGGACTGAGCGTAAGGTTGTCTTGGCTTGGGGGGCTATGACTGAAATTTGAATTCCTCGGGGTTTGTCTTACTTGATTTCTGAAACCGATAATACACATAAATACAATACAGTCTCTCTTTCTCTCTCTGTGTGTCTGTGGTGTGGTGTGTGTAAATTTATATATTTACTTGGCCTCTCTCTCTGGTTCATTCTCCCAAGCAAAAAGCTGTTTATTAGCTAGCAATAGCACCACCACCCACCACCCATCAGATCTATTAGAAGAAGAAGAAGAAGATAAAAAAATAGACAAATTCTAAGGATTTTTGCAGAAACATTGGAATTTGTAATTTATGTATTATAACCTTCCTTTCTTCCACTAATGTAGTACTATAAGTCATTTACACCATTATTATTTTTTAAAAACATCAAATTAAAGCCTATTCAGAACACCGACAGAATTAGGATTCGAATCTCCAAGCTCTAACAATTCAAGTTAGAGGTACTTTGCCTAATTACACCATTATTAAACCCTGCTTGTATCAATTCAAACCTAAATTGCAAACAAACCAAATTCAAATTGAATGCACCCCTTTTGTAATTCTTTAAAAAATTGGAAAACCCAATTCTTAAAATTTGATTTTCTTTTACCTGTAAGTGAGATTTTACATGTGCCAATGTAAGATCTTTCACATCCATGAGTTCAAGAACTGACTTAGGTGTAGCTCCTAATTAAACCAAAACAAGAACAAAAAATGGGTCAATTTTTTTTTTTTCCGCTTCACTTTATTTTATTCTATCTATGTTATGTAAAGTAAAAAAGCAGGACTATTCATACATACTTTCATGGCCACCCAATAACTCAACAGCATGAACAAAGCGAGCATGGAGAGTAGTAGTCCACCGCATTCTCGGCGCTCTCATGCTTCGTTTCGCGGGAAATCTTGACATCAATCTTGATCTCATCAAATTCTGAGACTGAAAAGGAGTTAAGGTTGTGGAGATTGAATTAGTATTAGTATTATCTAAAGGGCTTTGAGCGAAAGGAAAAGGGCTACTACTAGTAGTAGTAGTAGAAAGAGAAGGAGGGTTTTGGTATACAGGAATTCCTCTTATGGGTCTTAAAAATCCAAGTTCTTGATGGTGGTGAAAAAGGTGTTGGTGATGTGGGTACAGCTGGTGATTTTGTTGAAAAGAATGGAAAAGATTGTTGTTATTGTTACTGTTACTGTTATAATTGGAAGAGTTTTGCTGAAGAAGATGATGAAAATGGTTGTTAGAGTTTGACTCAGAAACCCTTGGATTTGATAAAGAGAGCTCAAAATTGCCATTACTTGTAGTTCTTGAATCTAAAGCTCTTTTCCAAAATCCTAAATCCATTTCTTCTTCAGTGCTACTTCTTCTTCTCCATGTTGATGTGGGTTTACTGTTTGGCGGACTGATTTGAAGAGATAAATCTGGTTGTGCTGGGAAGAGTTCCATGCCTCACGAACCAAACAAGCCCTTTGGTTTTTTTTCCTCCTTTCTTTCTTGTTCTTGTTCTTGCTCTTGTTTTAAGGTTTCTTCCTTCTTTGGTATGGTAATTGTTTGCTGCAGTGAGTATGTTTGTCAAAGAATCAAGAAAAGATTGTGTTTTTGGATGATTTTGGGTAAAAGGGTTTACAGATTTTTCCGGGTTTTTTCTTTTGTGGATCAATTTGAGAGGGCAATTTGCAGAGATTTGAGAATGAAGAGAGAAAAAACAGTGGGAAAAAGACAGAGATAAAGAAGAAATGACAAGGTATGAAGTGAATGGTTGTTTCTTTTGTGTGAAGTATATGTGAGAAAATGACACTTGAGAGAGGCTATAGCAGAGGAGAAAGAAAGAAAGAAAAGAAAAGAAAAGAAAAGAAAGAAGATAAAGGGTTTTCTTTCCTTTGTTTTGTGGACGTGGGTGTAGGGTACTAATTTAAAGTAATTTTAAGTTTTAAGGCTTTTTTTAAGCCTTTTGATGATTCCTGTTTTTACTACATGGCTTTTTTTCCCTTTCTTTTCTTTTAATTTTTTTTACCCTTTTGTATTTCTTTGGAGGAGAGAAGAAAAGGGAAGATTTATTGCACACTTTAACGTGTGCATTTGTCCCTCAACAACTCATACTTGCCTTTCTACTTCTCCCCACACTCTCTTCTTTGGACCCAACTCTAACTTTTTTTAACATAACCCTAAATTTGAAACAATTTCCACTTTATATATCAAATTATATTTTTGCATTTCAAAAAAAAAAAAAAAAATTTACAATCACAACAATTGTAATTTAAAATAATTGTCATTCTTAGAGTTAAGTGCCTAAATAATGGATAAATATGATCTACTATGACTATTTAGCATCAATTCGGGTTCTTTTGTGAAAGCTTAATATATGAGAGTTATCCGGGTTAAATTCCCTAATTTAAACTATATAAAAAAATTATATTCTTTGTTACTGCTTTTTTCCTACAATGTTAGTTCGTGTTTCCATTTTCAACTGTCAAATATTACAGTTCATATTCTCGATTCAAAAGATGATCGATTTTTGTTGATCTCCCTTAAGGATGTGAAGCAAAATTCTAGGAATAATATCTAAAGAAGGATTAACCATGAAAATATAGATATTCTTCACAATGTGACACTATTATTATTAATAAGTTTCACGTGTGAAAGTTAAATGAACTAACATTTTAGGACTAAGGTACTATTACTATGAACATCATAGATAAAATTAAGTATTTGAATCATAGTTAGTATCTCACTTGTTTAATTAATTAGATATTGGTAGTTTTTAATGAAAAATAAAGTGTCAATTCAAAAAATTATATAAAATATAAAGAGAGGAAAGTTTTATAAAGTACTCTCTAAATTATTAGTTTGAAGTTATGCTTTCAAATACTATAAATAATAGAGTTATTTATTTCAATTAAAAATTATTTGAAAGTTGCTAGTTCCACTCCACCATAAATTTAATGAATATATTGCTTGAGGCTTCACAAATTTTAGATTTTATACATTTAAATGTTTACTATAATAATAATAATAATATAATATAATTTTAAATACTAAATCCCATAAAATATATAAAAACAAACGGCTCAGAATAATCTGATATATAATTTTAAAAAAATAGGTTGAAAATTAGTTGCATATAATTTAATTGTACAATACAAACCATTCGAACTATCAGTCCAAGTGAATTTTTAATAATTATCTTAATTTAAATGTCTTATATTTACAACTTAATGATATTATTAAATTATTGAGTATCTATCTTAATTTAAATGTCTTATATTTACAACTTAATGATATTATTAAATTATTGAGTAGCTAATTTGTCAAACAAGACCATCGTCTCATTTTTATTTTTGAAAAATAGAGGAAAAATTATAATTTTATTTCTGTATTTTTATTTAATTTATATTTTTATCTCTGTACTTTTTGAAATAGACTTTTTTGTCCTCGCATTTTATTTTCATTGGATTTTTTTTTGTCCTTCAGTTAACTTTTCCGTTAAATTGGTTAGGAAATGACAAATTATCATATTTTGAGGAGTTATAAGAAATTTTGTTAACTTTTTCACTAAATTGGTTAGGAAATGACAAATTATCATATTTTGAGGAGTTATCAGAAATATTGTTGTGGACTAAATAGAAATTTTACAATTTTAATTTAAAAAATAAATAAAATATATTTTTTCTCTCCTTCATCACACCTCTCCTTCTTTTGTTCATCATCTTCTTCTTTCTGTCTGGTAATAAAAAATTTCCTTTTTAGAAATTTCATTCTTCTTAGCTCAGCACTTGCAATATTCTCATCAAGAAATTACAGTCAACAAAGCTCTGTTAACATTTGTTTTGCTCGCTCTGTCCAATACCAATGTTATTACCCAAAACTCGCCAGCAGCTTACCTCATGGAAAGCTGGCTGGCGTCGTACTTTTGTACTTCATCAAAAATTAACAATATATAAACAGGTTCGGTTTCTATCTTGAATCCAAATATATCCACAACTCCTTCAGGTTCTTTGTAATCTTGCCGAAAAAGCCTAACATCTGTTCTATTGCTTCGATCTGCCTTTAGGAGTTTACCCCAGGGAAAAGATATT